>VBVQ01000106.1:0-42818 GCA_011636635.1 Tetramorium simillimum | reverse complement strand
AAATAAAACTTGATTTTAAAAGTAAATGTATAAAAGAAAATGCAAAATTTAAAATTTTTTATACAAAACAACTGGGAATACAAAAATAAGAAATCTAAATAGTGAAACAAAAAACAAATCATATATGAATATTTTTTTCAATGTTCATCACTTTCGTTTTTATCATCAAGAATTTTGATCAAGATTTTGATCATATCAAGAATTTTTAATGAATAATATATGCGAAAAGGAGCTAATACTTTTTAATTCCTGGTATTCTTTATTCAAAACTTTATTCATATTCATACAAAGATAAGAAGTCTTTGAAATTTATGTTGTCTCGGATTTCTTTCCGCTCTATGTTAATTCTACCAAAGTAGATTAACTTTAATCTCGATGTAACTTACTAAAAATCAATTAAGTAGGGGACATTAGATACCGATAGAAACATTAACCGTTCTTTAACGGCATCTATGAAGAGATAAATATAATACGTAACCAAAATCGGAAGTTATCAACGGAACATTAATGAAGAAGAAACATTTCAAATATAAAGGACCCCGCAGAATCCTTATGGGAAATGGCTCTCGGCTAATTTTTCTGAAAATTTAATATGTGGTAGTTCTCAACACGTAGAACAAAAGTGTCAATGGGCCCAAGGTCCGATCCACGAGTGGTTTTCGAGATACGTATGGTTAAAAGTCGGAAAAATGACCATGGAGAACCTTTACAACAAAATGATATACGATATTATATCTCTTAAATATACTTTATAATTAAAGATTTCGTTAAAAAATGCGCCATTACATTTATATAATAATATAACAACAAATCGCAATTTTTAAATAATCAATTGATACTCTCTATACAAAATGTATTAAATTGTGCATTTATAGAAATAAATATTTATTATTTTACAAAAAAATTTTTCTTTTCCTTGAATATATATGTATATATATATGTTATAAAACTTTTTTTCTTATAAATATATACTCATGGAAAAAATATTATTAATAATAATGATAAATATGCAGTATCTATTGAGAAATGATAATCGAAAAGATTTCGACGCGACGTCGACTTGATGCCTTTTCGACGCAAAAGACATCGACGCTATATCGATTCGACATCGATTTGACCAACCATTTCTCACTGGATATAACGCTCTCCCTTCTGATTTTCATAAATCTTTGTAAATTTGTATATTTTTGTGCGTAGAATCTTTCCTGAGGAAGAAAATCGTCGCTTAATTTTTCTCAAAGAAATATATGGTCCACCGTATGGGAAATGTATTTTCGTACAGCGAGTTTATAATTCTTGTACATACGTATAGATCAGCATCAGTCTATCTTCATTACTCATTAAAAATAGAACAAAAATGCTGATAGCGCTAATAGCGTTTCCCCGAACGCACTCTATGGCTGCGTTCCGTTGCACGTATATGCGCGCATATATCTACAGTATACGTAACGCTTACTATAGAAAAATGCGCATCATGCGGTGAAACGGAACGCACCCTTATGTACATACATATATCCACATCCAGTTCAAACTTCAAGCGCATGCGATTCGAATGCTCCGTTTTGACGCGCGCGGACGCGGTGTTTCTTCGAAAAGTAATACGCTTTGTCGCGCGAACGAGATTCTCCGAAAAGTGCTTCGTGTGCTCGTGCGAAACGTGCTCGTTCATCATACTGTTCGCGACGGTCGTTCGCGAAGCACCCCGGAGACTCCGTCCCGGTGAGTAAGGTTGATGCATGTGTTTGCCGAGGTTATATCGTTCATTATATCGCCCGGCCGCATGAATGAGGCGCGCATGGGCGTCTTGTGTGCTTTACTTTTCAAACAGCTCATTAAGTTTAACATCCGAGTTTGGCGAAAAGCGATCGCTCCAATATAATGGAATGTATGACAAAAATATTCAAATTCAACGCGCGAGACAAGTCACGTCCGCGAGAGTTTAAATGACAAGAAACTTCGAAGGAGCGAATCGTCCTTTTACAAAAATTGTCTATTTGTGCCTATTTTAAGAGAAATTTATGGCCGGTATTCATAGTCAGTTCTCTTATTTCACAAGCCCGTCCTAAGTAATGTCTTAAGATGCTAATACACGCTGAGAAAAAAAGATTGGTTATAATAATCCAGTCTTGATTAGATTCCACTAAACATATAGATCGTTGTGACAAAATAATGTTATAAAAACTGAAACGTTCACAATTGTTATCAGACGTTTTGTTATTATTATTACATTTATAGTAATACTAAATATTTTTCAAAAATTGAATTACTAAATACATCTTATAAATTTACCTAGAATTTTCTTTTTTTCAGTGTAGCTCCGTGATTGGTTTTGGACATCTAAGGACTGCACTTAAGATGATCTTAATTATAAGAACTAACTATATAAATATCGACCTACGTGACTTATTTTTCACGAACAATTTACGAGAAGCTATCTCGAGCCTTTCGATTCGCATCGTTTTACAAATAGCACGCGAAATTCGCGGCTCTCGCGAGTCGGGGAGGAATGAATAAGGGACGTGATTAAATTGCATAATGCCGGTCGCGGATCTGTTACAAAACCGCGAGATAATGATTAGCGCCCCGCGTAGCGTATAGCCACGTCGCGGGACGCCCGACGAAGATTGCGTGTCTCGGACTCGGGGGCCTGAATTAAGGCGGGGCCCGGGCTTCGACGAGACTTCAATTTCGCGCTCGGTGATTCTCGCAAGACTAGCGCCCGGTGTCGCGATTCCTCGCGAAAGGGGACCCCGGGATACCCCCGAATACGGATTCGGCGAGCGTTTCGCGAGGATTGCGATCGAGGCGCAACGAGGCTAAAAATCGCGTAATAACACGATTGTGTACGCGATTATGCACCCCATCCCGCTTCTGCCGCAATCTTTTACGATAATCGATCCTTCGGCCGGCTTCGAGCCAATGTTCCCTCAATGGAAATATATTTATAGAAATCATCATATAGAAATTATTACGTATAATTTGTGATTAAAAATGAGAGTTTTTGACGAATTAAACTTTGAAAAAGAGAATAGAAAGAATGAAATCATATGAATATGTTCCTTAAATAAGATAGTAACAATATCCTTGCAAAATTTGCTGTTCATAAAATGAAAGCAAATTGACACCGAGAATCGGCAAAAATATGTTAGCGTAATTACTGTCTGCAAGCAGACTGTAAAAATTGAGTAAGAATATGCATGACGTAGTACAGTAGTAAAATAGCAGCAAATATAGAGCAATTTGTGTCATTAACATGCTCTCTTTTTTATGTCATTAAATATCTTTAAATGCCTTCAAGTATTTTTAAGCATTATCTTAACTATATCATATTTAAAGGTGTATTTTTAGAAAAACATACTGAATGCTCGAGTTACGTAATAACAAGTCTTGTTTGGTATTTAAAAATGTAAACAGTCAATCCAATATATGAGTTTCACATTTATTTTAAACTAACTTTTTTGTAAATTACAATGTTATATATATTTAAAACTTATATATATATATTTATTTAATTATTTAATTAATATCTAATTAATATCTAATTATATTTATTTAATATCTAAAGAATGTAGTGTGTTGTATTATAATATGCAGTGTTGTAAAAACATGGCATTTGTTTACTAAAAATTAATATTAAAAAATTGTGATAATTGGCCCCGGTCTCTTCTAGATACAACTATTCGTAGCTTCCGTAACCGCTCGTTCCGCATATTCGAGATGGGTACATGTGCACCGCAACTTGTACGTACAAACGGATCAACGAAGCCAATTTAGATCCACGACTCGTCTCTTTGTACGATCCATAATGGCGCGTGTTATGTGCTCCGCTGCACCTCGCATAGTGATTGCTTTACCAGCCCACTTACAATTAGATGGAAATATTTTCCGGCGGTTGTAACGCTGCGTATATCGACGATATACACTTTCTTGAACTGTGCCGAATGAGATATAATGTGACATTTTTACAGTACATTTAATATTTTTATCATACATTCGCACCTCGTGGAAATTGTTAATTTATTAATGCACTTGTTGCGCCGCAGAATATAATACCATACGCGTAAGTAATATAGAATATGATATAATGTTCAAATGTTTCATATTTTATGAAAATTGATAATCGCAAGAATTAAATTGCCAAGGTCTATAAATTGCATTATATAGCAATATTACACTAAAAAAATTCTGATTAAAAACGGAAGAATCAGAAAATCTTGTAGGATTGATCGAATATTCTGGTTATTACAATAAAACTCAATACTTTATAACTTATAATAACCAGAATTCTGATTATAATAACCAGAATATTCGATCGATCCTACAAGATTTTTCTGATTCGTCCAGAATTTTTTTTCAGTATAAGATAACAATTTTAATTGTTTATTTCAACTCTTTGTTTAGAGCGAGTCTTGTTTCTTAAATTGAACATTTCCCTCACGTGACTTGATAACCTATATCGTTCAGCCGATAGCAAACATAAAAATAAATAGCAGGAGACCAACTAACAATAGACTGTGCAATCAATTGTTCGAGCAAACAGTGTCTCGCACGATAGTCATAAATTGTGTTCTACGTACTCGGCACCGAAAAGATACAGCCGGATACGCTTTAACTCATGGATATTAATGACGAGTACTCCACGACCATGAGAACCCGTCTAGCTGACGTTCGACGGATATCATATACATAAACGGATGTAGCCAAAAGTAATTCTTACGATGCAACGATTAAATTATCTCTTCTTTCGCGAGTACGTGTGCTTTGCGTACAAAATATCGACGTCACGCCGTTGCATTCTACGGTGGTAATCACGTCTATCTTCGTGTTGTTTTTCGCTTCGATGCCAAATCCGCAGGAATGACTGCGATATATAATTTCATAGCAAAATTTGAATGAAATGGAGTTAATCCCTGATGCATAAGTTTATTTTCTAACTAAATATCGAATTTTTACATTTTTTAAAAACACATAAATATTACATAAATATTTTTTATGGTTTTTATTATTTATGCGCATTATTAAGTCAAATATAAAAAATTTATCTGAAAATCAATATGCATATATTCATACAATCATTCATATTTTTCACAAAATTTTAATTGACATTTTTCGTGGAATTAAAAAGAATTATGAATCATTTTAACGCAAATGACAAGATAATTAAATGTCGCTCTCTTAATCTTCTTTTAGCTCAATCTTCTTTTATGCAGCTCGGATTTATTTCTTATAGATTACTTTTTGCTGTCATTTTGAAATCAGGAGGACTTTATTAATCGTGAGGCAATAAGAGATCACTCTTCACCATTATCAATCCCGCGTTGGCTAATCTCTCGTAAGAAGTCGCAATGAGAGCCGCGTAATAAATCGCGGCCTCATAAAGAAGATCGCCATCCTTCGCACCTGAACCGCATTAATCACGGATCGGTCGCAATCTTATATCGCAGCGACCGATTCTGTGAAAGTCGGGAAGTCGCGATCGGCAGAGCGGAAACGACAACTCTTCTGAGGAGAGAGGACGCGACGCGATTGCAGGAGATCCCTCGCTTACCGGAACTCGATGAAATTTCTTCAGCCGCGGAATCGAAAGTTGTCGTTTCCAACTCGATAACTGGAATTTCCGAGTGAAGGTCGAAAGTTAGGAAAACAGGCGCTTCATACATCTGATACGAGAGAGGCTTATCTCAATCGAGTTTTAACCGGTTTTTCTATGCAATTTATTTAGATTGATCGATTTGTTTTCTGTCCAAGAAATTTACTTCTTAAAAATAAGTTTTTAAAATTCTTAAGGCTGGGAATAAGTTTTAAAGTAATGTCATGTTAATTTGCGAATCTTGTTTCAGAACACGCGTAAACACCGGGATCTTTCACTGACAATGAGATCGTCGACTTAGCAAAAGGGCTTGCCACACCGCATCGTGAAAGTGCGAGTGAACGTACAAAGGTCATTAAAACGGTTCGCGATTCGCGTCACGACTTGTCCTCGATCGGTATGCAAACGTCAAGTATCTTGCACCGAGTTGGCTTCGACATTGAGGTAGCTAGACGCTTCGAAAGCGAATCTCTAAGGTTGCCAGACAAAGTCTGTTGCCTGGAGCATTCCTAATCCGCACAATTGCATCTGCTCCGATACTTACTGACTGATTAGTAAACGCGACAATAATAATAATAATCGTTGGTAACTTTGTTTCCAAACAGAGCAAGCCGAAAGTAATTTATTAAATTTGTCAAACGGGAGAGAGAGAGTATCATTTATCATTCACGAAAATGCTTGCGCGGGAGTCTGTTTCGCGCAATGAAAACGCAAAGTTTTGTCTCCTAATTGTTTCTACGTGCGGTAACTTATTATTATGCCATCACGCAATCGACATTGACCGCAATGACTATGGCTCGTAAATGCTGCTTTTGGTTAATTCCGATGTACTGGAAATTGCCTATAATTTGTATCGTATCATTCGATATTGATGTCGTCATTAGTCAAAGTTTCCATTAGTTTCTATTAATCACTTTATTACCGGTCCGTCCGTGCGATCAGTCGCGAATTATGCAACGTGGTATCGCTGCGCCAGAATTAAAATTAGTCTCTAGTATTTGGCAACAAAAGTGGGTACTTGTCGCGCTGAAAATACATTTCGTAAATTTAACATTTTCATAACTCGCGGACGCGCAATAATTCCTAGAGAATTGCGCGCCGCTCTGGCCGCTGGTTTCGTTAGTCCGATGTGAAAAAGAAAAAGGCTCCCCGTTATTCCTGACTAAAATGCGTCGACAGTCCGCACGATGATGGATTCTTTCCACGCTAGAAATTCAACGATCCGCAACGCCTTTCGTGCGAATTAACATCGGGGCGCGTACACCGCCGCGGCTGTCGTGAGAGCAACGAACGATAAGACCGCTATTGTGGGACTCGAAATAGTTGGCGTGTGTCCAACGTAGGCGCCTGCTTCTCGCCCTGGCGCTCCGTGCTCCGTGTCTACCTTTTCCTTTTCGAAACTCTAACTGCACAGTACTGCACCTTGTACAGTGTCTAATTTTAGACTATCGGGTGATTTAACATTTTCGCTATGAGCTTATGGTTGATTGCGCTATTTGTATCTTTCTACACTGACGGAAAAATATAGTTACTTTTAGCCTCAACTACAATTTTATAATATTTCTAACGTTAGAAATATTATAAAATTGTGGTTGACGTTAAAAGTAACTTTATTTTTCTCTCAGTGTACAAGACTTCTCTCTGTCTCTCTCGAATACCGCTCTTATTCATTTTATAATTATTTGAGAACAATTAAATTAGCCATTTCCTAAACTAAATCACGATACATTAAGGCAGATATAATAATCTTCTAACCAGTTTTGGAAAAATCTTTTCTAAATTGACTCTGAATAAAAAAGAAATTAAATTGACTCCATGAATAAAAAAAAATAGAAACTTCCGGCAATTTCGAGATATTCCGTGCATGAAACGGTGATGCGCTTGTATCTATTTTAGGTATTTTCTCGAATGGCAAGTACATGCATGTACCTGCAGCTAGGTACGGAAAATAAATTGCCTTTTCCATCCGGCATGTGCAAATTTTTGGTGGAATGAGATACGAGCAAAGAGGGAGTTTTAATCGTTATTGCGATAGTCGCGACGACGAGCGTGGCCAGTCCTCCGTGGCAGTCTAATGGTAGCTTATCATCGCCAGTTCATTTCGCCGTCGCGCGATCACTCACACCTGTCTCGTACCTTGAAACGCACTTGATACGCCTCCAGAAATGTGTAATTTGCCGGCGCGTAATAGAACTAGCGTGCGGAAACTCGTAATAGAACTCGCGCGGTTTTTCGCTCCGTTACGTCACGAAGGTCGTCCGTTCCTGACGAGACCAGGGAGGAGGACGGCTTCGTTTTGCTGTTAAGGCGCTTCTCTCGCGAGCGCACACACCTTCTCGCCACCTCGAGGGAGTGCGTCCGCGCGTGCAATCGCAACGCGACCTTGATGGGCCATTGCCCCAAGATCTTTACGGAGACAGTCGTTACGTGTATCTTTCTCTCTCTCTCTCTCCGCTCCAGGAGATACGGAGCCCTCCCGCGTTAGGTCCGCTCTATTGTTAAAATTTAAAAATATCATCTCGCACGAGGGCGATATCGTGAAACGTTGGCGAACGCTTTGAAAAATGGAATTATATGGAATTATACGCGCGCATGTGGGAACATGGAATACGATAAACGTATTGTTTCTTTAAATATTCGATAAAGATAACTGATTATCTCGCCTATGTTACACGGTGAGAAATTTATCGTCTATTCTTGTATCAAACGCAGCTTATGCCTACTGATAATGTCATTTTTAATTAATTAAAAGTAATACTCTGATTAATTAATAACACTGTAATGAAAACACAAACACAGCATAACACGTTTATTACACCGAACAAAATTCTAAAAACCGACGAATCGGAAAAATCTTGTAGGTTTGATCAAATATTCTGATTATTATAATAGGAATTCTGGTTATTATAAGTTATAAAGAATTGAATTCTATTATAATAGCCAGAAGAATATTTGATCAATTCTACAAGATTTTCTGATTCGTCGGTTTTTAACCAGAATTATTTTCAGTGATTAACAAATGTTATCCGAAAATAATGATAAACGACTTGAAGGAGACGCTGATGAAACACGAAGCGGTTCTGAAAATCGAGTAATTTTTAGTTTGGACTTACGTAAGACCGCGGAATTATTTCGCATCTCACGTCGACGCCCATTACTATCGGCAATGATGTCGAGTGAGGAAGTTACGCGTCAAATATGCATGCGAACAGCATCGCTTTCTCCAAAAGAACTTCTCTCCGTCGTCGTGAGCGTGAAAGCGAGACTCACCCTTAGAGAATCGCTATGCGAGCCTCGCTTCTCGCGTCCCACCTTGTTCCTCAATAGCGCATTCCTGTAACGCGATAGATTTTACGCGCAAAGCCGACGTGAACATCGCGTATGCGCCGAGCGTCCGATAATTACCCAAACATCGTCGCGACGCTCGTGCGTATCGTCCCGAAACTTTCTGTCACTCGAAAGATCTTGTCAAAATCGAGCATGCTCGATCGTCTTTCGTACTTACTTGAAATGCTTGAAATCCCAGTAAAATGTGCAACGAGATCTTAAAGTTTGCGGAGTTTAGTGCGCAATAATTTGTTGGAAACTATAATCTCGTTTAACAAAGTAACGTAATAACGCGATAAAAATATAAGTTAAAGTAAACAAGGTAATCCAACATTGATCTTACGTTATGTAAACGCTTCGTGCGTTTGCAGTCTGTTATGTAAGACCGCTCTTTAGAAGCGACGGTATTAAGAGAAATCAATAGAAATTTATTCTGCAAAATTTTTTTTGAATGGCTGATGCTAAAAGTCAAATGAAAGTTTAACATATATCTGGCGATTAATTTTACTTAGACATGGATATTTGTATGGAATAATGTATATATTAACTACCGCCCCTCCTATTCCCCCTCCCCCCAGGCAAACAGAAAACTGATTGCAGCATATAGAACTAACAATAAGTTCCTTTCTTCTATCTGTAGCTTTAAAAGAAATATTTAAATATCTATAAATAATGCATATTCTTTTACATCTCGATTTTGAAAAGCATCCATTTTCTACGCCTGCTTTATTCAGTTTATCAGTATTTATTCGTTCGAGTTGTATGACGATGCGCGTGCGGGAATCATCAAAAGCGTAAGAATGCATTTCAACGTTTGAAGCGAACATGAAAGGTAATGCCTTTAAATGGGTCTTGATTTACGCGTACATCGCGACTCGCAAATCTGTTTCACCTTGTGTTCCAACGAGTGCTCGGCCTAATTGTTAGCACGCGTATTTAGCACCTTGCGCAATTTCTTAACCGACATTTTCAATCACGGTCGCGTGAGAGAAATAGAGACAAAGATAGACTCTTTGCACACCTTATGCGGCGCGAGACTCCATCCGCGTGACGCATGATTCGCGTGCATAAGGAGAAACCGACGCACACGTTTCTCTGTCCTGGACATTGCTCGCGCGTTTTTTTCCGGTCATTGCGATTAGTATCATCGCAATTGCACCGCCTTTACGCCGTAATGTAAATTGCATTCAAAATATAGAGCAATTGATTTATGTAAATGTCCATTTCCATTTTTCATTATTATTTCATTGCAGAAAGTGCTTTTATTAATTAAGCAAATTATTTCTACGCCAATTGTTATCAAGACATACCTAATCTTTTTTTTTAATTAGATAATTTGATGATTCCCGCACGCGCATCGTCATACAACTCGAACGATTAAATACTGATAAACTGAATAAAGCAGGCGCAGAAAATGGATGCTTTTCATTTTCAGTATGTTTTTTTTTTTTTCGAAATCGCGTTTAATTCTTCGAGACATGATGATATGAAAGACGTAAAAAATATAACACATTATTATTTTTAATGATAGTGTAATATTAGTAATAAAGTCGTTATTTATTAATAGGATTAACAAAAACAAGTCTACTATTATTTCGACACACACGTGACGTCATAGACAAGACAGCAAAACTGTTAAGCAACCGATTTATGTAAATGTCCATTTCCGTTTTTCATTATTATTTCATTGCAGAAAGTGCTTTTATTAAATAAGCAAATTATTTCTACGCCAATTGTTATCAAAACATAATCTTCTTTTTAAATCTAGTTTGATTTTTTATACTCGGATAAAATCGCATTAAACGAACGAAAATTAGGTAGATGTTTATTGTGCGATAGATATCGATAAAATAGAATGAGTTTTGGTTTGATAGTCCGCGACCATCATGTAGCACTTATCGTTAGATTAGAATGCACTCTATTCATTAAAGCGAAGTGAGCGAGGCAGCCCGTTACGATCGCGCCGGGATGAGACGTAGATTGCAGGAAGGCCTGCATCAGCATTAAAGTGCATTATAGTGTCCTCGGTAGCGCTCGGTTGTCCTAATTCGGTCGTCGTCATCGTCACGAAGTGGGCCCCCGGCCGTCTGCAGGACGTGCAATTGCATAACGGACTCGACTGCGTGTCGGTCGGACTTATTACGAGTGGTAACTGCGCCAGTGACGTTTCTGGGGCAAAGAAGTCCTTTACGTTGCGATTTTGATATCGGTACACAATCGGATTAGCACATTTATTCTAAGTCGATCCTATCAAATCGAAAGAGAGTATTATATACGAGGATGGATAATACGATGAATATTCTCTTCCATCTTTCGTCATATAATTATAAAATAAAATGGAATTTCAAAAGTTAGTTGAAAATAAACTCTTCAATAATTCTTCAAGTAATATAAGAAAGTCTGTCTACAATTGTACACACTGAAAAAAAAATTCTAGTTAGAAACGAACGAATTAGAAAAATCTTATAGGATTTGATCAAATATTCTGGTTATTATAGGAATTCTGGTTATTATAGGAATTCTGGTTATTATAAGTCATAAAGTATTGAGTTTTATTATAATAATTCTATTATTATAATTCTATTATAATAATTCTATTATAATAATCAATATTTCTATTATAATAATCAGAATATTTGATCAATCCTACAAGACTTTCTGATACGGCTGTTTTTAACCAGAATTTTTTTCAGTGCATGAGCTATAATTCAAACGCGTATATTAAGAATGTGAATTTTAACTACATTGTGTATATTTTGATGCTATAAATTCTGTTTATAGAATGCTTTATTTGAGATTATTTTTAACATTAAATTAAAATTCGAATATAAAAATATTAAAAAGCTTTAAAATTAATCCATATTAAATTATAAAATTATTAGTTTCATGGAGGTATAAAACTATTTTTTGAACGTAATACACGTGTAAGTACATACGCGCCCACGTAACTAGAGATTACGTTAACAGGAAAAAAGAAAAGGAGAAATGAACTAAAGCAAATGGTAATTTTTTAAATATTTATCGGCTTTTAATCTCTAAAACGTATAATATAAATGCTGTTGAAACGCCTGTTAATTATAAATGCTGAATACGCTAATTAGACACGGTATTAAAGCGATTATTAAACGCTATGCATATTTCTTATGATTGAACAACTCAATCTACGTAACATGAAGAAAATGTTTAAGGGGGACACCCGGCGCGATTCGAAAACGTGGCATTGGCTCGGCCTTGCACGACTTTGTTCCGATCCGTTTGCGCAAGAACGAAACGAGCGCGGATCCGGAGTTCTTTGTCATCGCCATTCGAGCGACATGCAAGACTTGCTGTGAAAATGTAAATTTGTCCTTATACACTGTAAGCCGTCGTTATTGTTTTCGAGGCGTTGACTTTCTTCGGACGCGTTTCTCTTCGTCCGATCGATTTTCGAGGTGTGCTCGCGATCAAACCGCGACATCGAACCCTACATTGCTGCAAGGCGAGGGGAAAGCGCAGAGCAGGCCTGTGTATAGTGAAAGAGAAAGGCCACGGGAAAGGATACGTACTATGATAGCGGTGACTCGATCTCCTCTCTTGGTGCATCAACACGGTGACCTTTCGTTGTTACGAAAGATTTAATACTTACGATTAGCGCCGTCCGCGAAGAGAGAAAGACGTTATTGGTGATGCCCCACGACGAGACAATCGACGGCACGATCGTATTTCCGTATCCCAACATAATAAAAAATTGCGGAACGCAAAGTTCTTCTCTGAGCTGCCAGAATATTCATTTAAGCTTTAATGTATAATTTAAACAATTGTATATATTAAAATCGATTTCCTTTGATTTAAGCAAGTCGAGGTTCATCGAAGCTTTATGGCTTTATCCGCTGATAAAATTCTACGAAGATATAGATTATTAATATCGAATCTCGAATTTGAATTATAAATTTAAATATATTATTTATTCTTGCCTAATTTGAATAGTCTACATATTTCTTTAAAGTTAAACAATTTATTAAGGAATTTAATCAAGAGATTCTCTTTAATTTGACAGTCGCTTGGAAATTCTATTTCTCAAACTTTCGATCTTTTCTTAATTGTGAAACTCCATTATTCGGTCGTGTAATGTTCATAATGTAATCGTTTTTGCGACGAACTTTAATTAAACATACTTTCGTCAAACATGCCTTCCGGGGCCTGTGGATCTCATGGAATATAAATGAATGCAAAAAAAAAGACGATGGAGAAGCACACATACGTTCATGTAAACGGGGACGAAAGACCCCATTGCAAATATTTAAAATACCCAGATAGAGATTCATGACATACAATACACGGTGTATTTCTTCTCATAGCGCAAGGAAAGGCTACGTCACGATTGTACGAAGGACAAGAGATCGCCTTTTTTTTTGCTGTTCTGTTACTATTTCATCATGAGTATAGTACTCGGGGAGCCGGTTTCTAATAATTAATCTTTTATCCACTTAGCGGATCTTATAAGTTTAGCTTATTTGTGTGTCTTAACAACACGGATAAAATATTATCAGGTTTAATAATTAATCATACACATATGCTACCAGAATTCTTTTGCAATACGCTTTTACAATGAAAATGAAATCATTTGCACGCTCGATAAAGCTATACAAAGCAATAATTTTGCCAGCAGCATTAGCATATCAAACATGCTACATTAAAGAGATATTATGAAAATTTTATTAAAATATTTATTGCTCGTTAACAGAGACGCTCTGTATCTTAAAAAATTCTTCTGCGTCAGAAAAGTTCTTATTAAAATTCTAGCAAAAGCAAAACATATTTGTAATTAAGCTTGGAGCAAGCGTATAGGAGATATATATATCCTTCTTTTTTTTATTTAATATGCTATCGCATTTTATCCTTATCCTTGGTTTTAATAATCGACGAACTAACTTATAATTTCATGCTCGACGAATACAAAAATAGGACAAAACAAGCTATGAAAAAACCATTAGTGGTATAAGAAAATTGTATAAATGTTAGCTTAATAAAATTATACTTATACAACTGTGTTTTTGAAGCATAATTGTTCGAGGAGGCAAATATAAATTTTCGTTTTTCTTCATACTCTTATGAAATATTTTTGTCGAAGCTCAATTTTAATCATCGATTAATTCTGATCACGGATCTATGATCTATTCACGATCGGTAGCGATTGCAAACACTTGACAAAGAGCGGAGCGCTCTTTCAAACAGATTTACTAAACGACGCGTGCAACGCGCCGATAATTCAGCGAATGGCGACCGACGCGCACTCGGCCCGGCATTAATTACGCTCGTAAGCTTCATAGCTAGAATGATGCGAAAATAGTGCTTTAAATAATTTATTTCCGATGCGCGCTTAGGGGCGATAAATAAGGGTAGAGCGGCCGCGCGGGGAAACGAGCGTGGAACTAGATTACGGTGGCCGTCCGACCTGTCGTTAACGTCCGTGATTCATGATGTTAGACGAGCGCTGAAAGGATAACGCTCTCCACGCACGCTGACAGTATCCCGTGAATTTATGACTCGTGCACTTTATGATAAGGACTCGCGTGCGTCCTTTATGATGAGGTACGGGTTAATGCGCGGTTTAAGATGCATTTGTGCATTTATAATTTTTAGACTACACCGAGGTGGAGTCCCTGGTTAACCGAATTAATGGGATGTCATGTTTGGACAGAGGATTAAATTTGCGAGGAAAAATTAAAATAATAAGTACCACTAACGGATAATGATAATCATTGACTTCTATAAGGCAGATAACTTTAGTAAAAATGGAGCGAAAGACGACGATACGAATCAGGGATTGAATGTAAATTTAAACTGTTTTTAAATCGATTTTAATCTAAAAGTAATTCTATATTAATAGCTTTCGGAAGAACTTTGCGAACCATTTTTGTTGGTCTCTTTTGAAGAATTTTATTTCAATTTCCAATTGTTATTTGAAGTTCACGAATATTATGCAAGGTTTGTGTTTGCAGTGTTTGCCGCATTGTTTCTTATTGTTCATCCGGAAACGTAGAAAATGCGTTCGAGATGCAATCGGAGCGTGCGGTCGATTAGAAATTTAATTACTTTCGCCGCCATCGAATTCTTTATTTCCGCTATACGGTTTACAGTTTGTTGTTGACCGCTAGTTTACAATAGAGAAACGGACAGAAATTGTCGTTTTTATTTTTGCATCTGGCATTATTCGGTTATAAATATAACTCTTTCATCCGTATATTGCCTTTTGGACATTTGTTTAGTTTTCATATTGTTTTGAGATATCTCTTCTTAATTTACATTTAATAGTGATAAATAGACACTTTTTAATTTTAATCTGCTGTTAACTTTAACTGTTGATGAGTGTCTTGCATGTGTAAGCTTTTTAACATTAATTAATTTATGAAATTATTTTATTTGTGTTAACGTTTCAATATTTATAAAGTTATTGACATTTTGCATAATGCTTATAGTAAAACATTATAAAGCATTGCTTAACGAATTATAATGTATACATTCAATTAGCCCAAATATTTCTATATAATGTTGTAAGAGAAAGAATTACTTATTGTTGTATGGCGTGTGAGTGTCGCATTTCGAGTGCTTGTTATTAATAAAGATCTTAGTTAAAGGTTCTCGGCGAGGAATTTCGCAAGGACGCGTCGAAAGGTTCTTCGTATTATGAAGATAGAATCTATCTATAGATAGTCATCACGTGCGCATTATGAAGAGGACTTAATGATACTCGCAAAAAACATGAAGTGACATCATACGTCAGTTTTATTGACAATTCCGAGGCCATTTGTTTCAGCAACTCTTTTTTTCTACATAATTTTGTTAATTTTCTTGTCAATATATTATAATTACGAATTATGAGAAAAATTTCTCAATCGAGAAATAGACCTCTCAGATGCGTCGAATAAAACGAGAGAAAGGCATTGTAAGGTGAAATTTTTGTAAAATGCGAACGTCGGATTGCGGTTGCGATCGATTCGTGCGGATAAACAGAGGCGCAATCGCGGCATGATCGACAAGTCGCGCAAAATTGCGCGATTAATGACGATAGTGAATCGGTCGAATTAACGGTAATGATAAACGATTAGCTAAACGATGAATGTTGTAGAATTAGATCAAAGAGGGTTATAAATCAGG
The DNA here is from genome assembly GCA_011636635.1 of Tetramorium simillimum. NCBI lineage: Eukaryota > Metazoa > Arthropoda > Insecta > Hymenoptera > Formicidae > Tetramorium > Tetramorium simillimum. The sequence goes on along the minus strand of VBVQ01000106.1, from coordinate 26,764 downwards.
ATCAATTTCTGACGGGCAATCATAAAATCGTTCTAGGCCGCGACTTAAATGGCAGTTGTTTGACAATCACGAATGTGCCAGTGTTTCTATTCAAGCTACTTTCGCCAGATGTCAATTCCAACGTGTACACGTTTCAAAGGCTGAGAATGAAAACGAGATAATTTAATTTAATAACTTGACTTTTGAAATTGTCATTTTGAAATAATGAAAAATTATTTTGTGTTCTATCTTCAATTGTCTTTGTTTTTATCTCAAGTCTTCAGTTTTTGCACAGAGATACAAGTTATTTATAACCATTACCGTTTATATATTATATATTACATATATAACCCAAATAGCAAGCTGACGTTATTTATCGTCACTTTATCGTCAAAATGTCGTCAAGAAGGTCAAAATGACGATAAATAACGTCAGCTTGCTACCTGGGTAATGTATTTTCTTATAAGCATGATTTTTTAAATCTTTCATATAGTAAAGAATATTTTATAGTATACGAAAATAAAAATATCCCTCTATTTTGTTGTCAAGATCAACGTCAATAAAAACGTCAATGTTGTTAACATAAAAAAATCAAGATTTATCTTAGACTTGTCTTTAAAACTGTCCTTAAAACAGATTCACAGATTTATATATGAAATAGAATGGAAATATGTTTGATTGGCATACTTCATAAATTATTCTACACAAATTACGTATGCTATGCGACCTAAATGTAGATATTTTCAGTTGTCAAATAACTAGTCGAGAATATTATCGCTCTTGTTAAAATTAATTGAAAATGTTAAAATTATTTGCACTGTTAAAGAAGATTATATTTTTTAACGCACATTTTTCACGACACAATTTTGCACGCGTGGAAATACCCGATATACCTTTAGTCGCTATATTCATGATTCTTAAATCATAAAGCTGGTTGTAGCGTAAGACTTTCATTTCTTACACCGTGGAAAAGTATCCTACTTTTACACGCGTCTCCGCTTTTATGCCGTATACACTCGTTTTGAACCTCAATGCCCATTGTGTTCTTAATTAAATTTGCGCGTCACGAACTATTATTTAATCGTCATGTAATATCGTTGGGTAGAATTTACTCGAAAACATAAATGTTAGAAAAGATAAGTGAATTCGTATGCAAAAGCGATATCGTTTCTCTTTGCGCGCGATATCGCTTTTGCACGCATTTACGTTGTTATCGATATGTTGCATATTGCAAATTTCATCGGTATTTCAGCTTGCATAAAGTGCGCTCCAAGCAAAGCATTATCGTTTCATCTCGTAACGTCATATTCGTGTCCTGTGTGTTGGTTATAACATTTCGGAAGTAATATAAAAGAACATGTGTTATACAATAGCAAGTGTTACTTTACAAAAGATATTTCGTAATTTATTTTCTGTCATTTTATAACAGACTTGAGATTTATATATTTATCCATTTTTTTTCATTAGTAAGAAGATAGAATCATGTAATAATAATAGATCAAACGATAAATAATGTATCTACTGTGCGATCATTTATTTCGTTCGTTCTATTATTTTTGTCAGTTATTCCATTGGGAATACATAACTGAAGGATAACTGAGGTAGGAAATGTGGCAAAAGCAACGGCAAGAGAATTCTTAAAATTTATTGTCCATTTTTATAAATTTTCAATTGCTTATGCTGTTATAATAGCACTTTCTCATGGCTCTTTTCGTGTATCAAAGCTATCTTTCTCAGATAGATTACGGCATCATCGACGACGTCAACGAACGGAGTCTTCGAGACGATCGCAACAGTTGAGCGCGAATAATTGTGTATTCTGTTCACCGCTTGTTAATATTTTGCAATATAAAACTGTTGTTTGATCAATACAATCGGTATAATAGGGAAAATGGAGAATTTATTTGCTGATGAATGATTACTGTAACCGTTAGGCTTCTAATCTGCTTATCGACTTACGCTAATGATGAAGTCAATCACCAAGCAATAGTGCATTTAAATATAATAGTATAGATATAAACATTTTTTAATTGCTTTAAGTTAAAAATACAATACTAACGGCAACGTTGTGCTTTAAAAATTTCAGACAATTTACATTTATGACAAGGTAACTTATTACGTTTGTAAAACGTAAAAAAATTCTGTCTAATCTTTGATAAGATATTAAATACACAAATATAGATTTATAAATTCAGATTAGATTATTTTACATTACGATTTAAAGATATACTAATGCATACTTTGTGCGCAATATCGTTCTCATTCGTTCTCATTTGTTCTCACTTAAACTATACGTGTGAATTTATCATTGTGTGTGAATTTATCATTGTATTACTTAATCTTCTATCTATATTGTGAAATATAGACAATTTAATGATTTAGGAACTGATCACTTCTACTCAGTTTTAAATTTTAAGGAAAGACAAATGGAAAGATTGAGCTGATATATTTTGTGGAATAATGTGTTGGCAGCTATTGCCAAGGAGAAATATATTCAGGAATGCTGACGATGGTGCTAATATCGAGGAAATCCCTTGAAACAATTATTGTCTGTAATGATGATCGTGACAGCCATGTCCCAGTTGCAGGCTTCGCCTGCGGACCACGTGCACTCTATTGTTCCTTTCGTTGAGAAGACCTTACCTAAGATATATCCTGTCATTTTTCCTTAACAAAGATCTATGATTTGCGCGATTGAAAATCTGACACGCGATTGCAATTTTATGCGTAAAAATCTGGCCTTAAGGCAATCATTTTTTTTTATTACCATATACATTATAAAAAGTTATTGCAATATTCCTCAATTATTTTACATTATTTTTTAATAATATTTTAGAGATTAATTAAAGTAAAAAAAATACTATAAAATATCGAGGTATTAACTTTTCAATGCGCACTCTATATAACATTTCAATGTGCACTCGATAAGTAAAAGTTATCAATAAATAATTTAAGTATTTTTGATATTTCACGCACTGTGCTAATCTGGTGCTAATATAAATAATTAAGTTGTTATTTCCGTAAAGCTATTTGTTATCTAAATTCTAAAGTAATGGAAAAGTTTATATTAACAGATAGCCTTATATTTCATATCCGTTATATCTTATCTTATTTTTGGCTCGATAAAGTTCAATTGAATTCCCTCACTTTTTCGTTTAATACTCGCATTTTTCACGCAATCGTGAATGCGTAATATGACAATGAAAAAATGTCAAATATATTTGTTCAGGATCGATCGTTTGTTTCATAACAATTGAGAAAAATAGTTTATCGCCTAGGTTTTAAATTTTAACGAGAATTATCGAAGAGTGTTCGTTGTCTTTAATAAGTTCTTCATCATTCTCAATTAATTTAAATTTTTTATAAAAACGTCATATATAATATTTTTAAAAAATATATAAAATATTAAAAAAGACATGTATTTTTACTAATAGTTTAATAATTTTGATATGGTAGATATTAAAAATTTTTTATTTTTTTTCCTCCATATATCTGTAATCTTACACTTTTATTTACACATGTATATGCCAATTTATCAATTTATTTTTTGACAAGAAAGAAATTCTATTATTAATTTCGTTATTGAATTTTTTACTTAACCATACAAAAATTAATTCACTATAGATGACAGATGATGTCATATTGAATGTAAAATATGATTCTACGAAAGCGAAAGATTAATCGCGCAGATTTTGTTGAACGAAGAAATCATGCGTTTCGAGGAAACTACTTTCATTTGATGATTTCAGTTTAGGATACATTTGGTCGATCGAGATCATGCGATTTGTTCACGCGGCTGATAGACGATGCTTCGTCCTTTAAATTTCATAGTTGAGAAAGTTGCCGGGATCATGATTTCCTGTAGTCACTGGTATAGATCTCTCTGATTGTGAGATGCTTTTACTCTCGTACCATTGATCTCATAACTCTTCCTATATTCACAAGAATTAGACGTCTTCGAGCCGATTTCGCATTCGCAACATAATAATATTTCGATCGGAAAGTTAATTACAGCCTGATTTTCTGGCTGCTGGCGCGCCAACAATTTTGACGAGGAAATTCTAACGAGCCGTTAAAATTCCTTCCTGCGAGTTTCCGAAGATTTAGAATTTATTAGTCTTTGTTTATTCTAGCAAAGTTACTAGTCATTTGATGATCTCAGAAAACTATTTTTTAAATATATCAATTTTCTGATATGTTGTAATTATTTCTTATTATTTAAAGAGTGTAATAATATATAAATAGTAATAATAAGAATGTAAAAATTGGTGATATATTAATAGAAAAATATTTCTATAAAAATTTCATATAAAATATTTATTTATTAAGATTTAATGATTAATTTTACTACAATATTACATTGTCAAAACATTAAAAAGCATAATTCAGAATTAAGAGAATAACTCGAATACGGGGTTTTCGAGAGTCGGAGGAAGAACATCTGGCTTGGGGAGAAAGAAAAGTTCTGAGAATTCGTTTCGGCTAATTATTGTATCCGGCTATAGTAGATAACCACTCAAAGAGTTTCTTTAATCATTCACATTTAGTATCTCGCAAGAATGATTAGATAAGATTATAGGAAATAGAATTTTCGAGCGAAAAAGTGTCGAGTTTTCAAACATTACAAATAAAATAGATGACAGACATATAGAGTTGTAATATTAAAAGATACAAAAAGAGATCGGTAAAAATGATTTTTTTTTATCTTTCCTCATTATTGAATAATTGAATAACTGAAAAATTGTGTTTTAATATGTTTTCGTGTCCATCATCACCGTCTAGACTTCGTCGCTCTATGAAAGGTCGGGTCACACATACGGATGTCTGCCTACCATGACAAAGACTTCGCCTCTTCTTCGCTGTAGACGGTGCTCCCTTGCAACTTCCCATATGTTCCCCAATACCCTTGGGTCCTGGAGGAATCCCCTTCCCATCGGAGTCATGTAAGTTGACCAATCGACCACCTCTCTTTCTCTCTCTCGCTTTCTCTCTCTCTCTCTCTCTCTCTCTTTCGCTCTCTTCGAGCTCCCCTCTCGATCCTCGAACGGCCCCCTAGTCGAAGACTTCGTCTGGCGTCTGGCGGCAGTTCGGAGCGAGACGCCGACACGACATACGACGAGTATTTTCGTTCCGAACTTACCGGGCTCCGAAATGTAATTTAATTCTCGTTATCGCGTTTCACGTTGTTATTGTACATAAGTAGTTTTATGGACCATTTTTTAATAAAGCCGTTTCCCGAAATAAATCTTTACTGTGGTGCCGAGCGTTGTGGTTTGGAGAGTACAACGAGAACGTGCCGGCTGCTGATGTAGAGGTGCGCGTAACAGGTCCTTGCATATCCTTTCGAGTGGCGACCGGCGACCGGCGACCGGCGACCGGCGACCGGCGACCGGCCTCCAGAAACGACTCTTTAATGTCAAGCCTGATCAGGTGACCGGAACGCACGACGGCAGAAATAGATCGGTGAATCCGAAGGCCTCGACGTGTTCGGCCTGAGGCCTATCTAATTACCATCATCACTGTAATCATCGTGTAATCGTCGTGTAATCTTCACGTGAGTGACGGTGATCGAAAATTTGCGGCGTGCTCGCGAACGATCGTTCAGCACGCGAAAAATCAGGAGAATTATAAGATCCAGGTACATCGAGCTTACCCAGGTACCTCCGGCTCCGTTCCCTCCATTCAAGCACGTCGCATTCATCCGGCGCGGCACAACAGCGGCCGATATACGCACGCGTATCAATATATATATATATATGTACATATATACACATATGTGCGAACAATCGGGAGAAGAAAGCGCGTCCGGTTCGCGCCTTGTCCCTTAACGTGCCTCGTTTTCTTCGGGACATCCGGGCAACCAGAAGAAGAGACAGTGATACCGCCCCCCAGTGACCGATGCGTTTCTTCTGACTCCGTGCTGGACCGGCCGAAGATAAGAACGCGGCGGAATTACGAAATGACGTGATGCCGTGTGCCAATGGGAGAGGAATGCCGGCGCGTTAACGCGGATCCGTTCCTCTTCCTTCCCCCGCGCTGGAGGTCGTCGGCGGGTTTCGCGGGATGCGACCCGGCCACCGGGACGTCGTCCGGACGAGTTCGAACGGCTGGCGATCGACCAGGCTGCTCTGACGACCGACTCCGTTTTCACCGTATTTCTCCGTAAGTAGAAAACGGCCAGCCGGCGCGGAGGGATCGCCGGATCTGAAATCGGATCCGATTTGATAGCGAAGTAATATTACGTCGGAGAGTAACACTATTAAAGTTTTTATTTCACATGGCCGTGCAAAGCGCCTGGGTATAACGGTACCAGAAATCCGCTAGTATCGAGATACCTGGTCCGATAGGTAGGAATATTACTTTTTGATGCACTCGTAACAGTTTCAAGTTGTGCCAAGTTTCTTAATATCATTTGCGATCGTACTCGATCCCTACTCCCTCACCTCAGCGTTTCCTTTGAGGAATGCGCTCTTTTTCAGATCCGCTCTCGACGAGTGACCGAGAGAGAGAGTTCAAAAGAAAACTAATTAAAAAATCCTTCCTCAATGAGAGACATAAAACTTATGTAACGCATAAAAGAAAGGTGGCGTTTTTTTTTTTTTTTTAAATAAAGGTAAATACGAATTTGAAGCTAAAGTTTCAAAGAGGAAATAGAGCCGGGCGCGATCTATTCGCTCGAAGAATTCACCGTGACTGGTAGCCGGGATTGACGAAATTTTCGTGACGCAATTAAGTATCGATCGTTCCGACGGTTTCGTGAACGAAGTGATTGCCTGAAGGAATTACCGTTAAAGCGATCGTGACCTCGATCTACCTTTCGTGGATTCTGTATATAGATCCGCGTTTCTGCGATTGTGCCTAAATAATTTGATCGGATTTGCCGCTCGTTCTTCGCAATCAATAATATACACTGAGAGCAAAATATATAGTTACTTTTGGCCTCGACCATAATTTTATAATAATTCTAACACGAAATATGATTAACTTAACTATATGCAATTATGTTAACCACAATTATCGTTAGAAATATTATAAAATTGTGGTTAAGGTCAAAAGTAACTATACTTTTCTCTCAGAATAGATGAAGACAAGAAATTCATACTTTTGTCTTCATTGATAAGTGACGCTTGTCGATCGCCTTTACGATTGAAAAATAAGATCGCGCGCGCGATCGCGAAGGACACCGGTCGTCCTCCACGTCTTTTTCTCTCGGAGAAATCGGGAACCGTGCACGCATCGCGGGTCCGTGTACCGGTGCATAGAATTTCGTCGAATACCGTTGATCGCGGCCGCACGCTACAAATTATGAAAGTGTGTGAAAGCCCGGAGAAGAGCTAAATACGCGGCGGCTCTCGTTCGATCGGCGAGTATCACATGATTGTGTACGCTTTAATGACCCAATTCAATCGGTTTTAATGACGTCAATCAAAAAACTGAGCGAAGGATTCAATTTCCGTTATCGGCGAATAATGAGAACGCACGATAAATGCATACAGAGTAAACCGGCGTTTTACCATGTTAACAGACAGATTTTATAACGAACGGCCTTGATATTTCTTTAACGAGTCGTCGATAGCGGGATAGATTTTCATTCGTAACAATTGTTTTTCATTCTTAACATTGTAGTGGGTTTGTCATTTAAAACATTTTCGTATTAATTCGAGACTTGCTAGGCAATCCGTCGTCAGTCGAATCACGTTTAATTAATTGTGTTCCGCTACTTTTAATTCGTGCAAGTCAAGTAATTAATTCAACTGTCGAAGGACAAGTGCGATCTTGGGCCGATTGCCAGTCTTATGTATAATTTACGATAGACGCGAACAAAGGAAACAGATTACAAGTTGTGATAACAATAATAACGTATTATAATGCATCGTGATGTAAGCGAGATACGATCGGTCGAGGAAATTATAATATAGTATCTGATGTTCGTAAGTGTCAACGAAAACGCTGCCGTGTTACTCTTCGTTGTAATTGTTTATTATCAATACCGCAGCATTATTCGTTTGGACAGTTTATATTTTGATTATTAAATTACGATACGTGAAATATAAAGAGATGTAACGAAATATTTGATATTTTTAAAATACAAAATATTCTATCATTCTTCTCGACCATATTCTTCCATTCAAGTAAATAAATTGGTAATCGTTTCCGAATTGCTAAAAATAAATATATTTTATGCAAACTTTCATAAATAAAATATTTCGAAAAGAGAATTCTGAAATAGAGCTGCATAATTATGAAATATTTACAAAATAGGTGGCTCCTTTTATTTATAATATAATATCTGATGTTTGTAAGTGTCAACGAAGACGCTGTCGTGTTACTTTTTGTTGTAATTGTTTATTTTATCAATACCACGTTATTATTATCGTTTAGACAATTTATGTTCGGAATATTAAAGAGTTGCAATATGTGAAATATAAAGAGATGTAAGGAAATATTTGACATTTTTAAAAGACAAAATATTCTAGACCATATTTTTCCATTCAAGTAAATAAATTGGTAATCGCTTCTGATTCTACAAATAAATATATTTTATCCAAACTTTCGTAATATCATTAAAATATTTCAAAAAGAAGAATTCTAAAATAGAGCCACGTAATTACGAATCTTTTCGATGAGCTCGACATTTACAAAATAGGAGGCTCTTTTAATTTTTTTCTTTCCTAAATGGCTTTATTAGTATTCATGTTCGATATTTATAATAATGCAGTATGAAAGGTCACTGTCATCTTTTAATCCACGAAGGCTAACTAGTTTCACTTACCGGCATTTATTCAGAAATATGCGATTATAATTAAGGTTGCATTATCCTCTAGAATGAGAATGTACCGATGTGACAGATTGATAAATGCCCGACTTATGGCGACCGTGGATTACGGAACCGTGCCCATGTTTTCCAGAGATGATAATGTGTTATCTTTGCTCGCGGAGAGAATGACGTATGTAAAGACCAATATGCACGACTAAGCTTGACCCCCGGCTCTCCTCTCGGTAACGGTTGTACGATCCAAGTATCACAACCTGACATCCCCGATAAAGTCGGTCGTAGCGCAACAGGCGCGTCATGTAATGTTGCACGTTGCGTCTCCATGTACATCATTGTCTAACAGAATCTCCAAAATGTAATACAAATTAATTTCTCATATCTAGAATCCATCGGCAGCGATATAAATTATTGGAAAGTCCTGTTAAAGACATCACGATTTACGAAGAATCTTAAATCTTTTTATCGGTCCTTAAAATTCTATCGTAAAGTTTGTATAAAAATCAAATATATGATTTTATACGATCTTTAAGTATCGTGGCAACGTGGTAGCGACGTTACATGAAATAAGTACTAAAATAACTCTTAATTAATGTTAGCAGAAATATATATATATATATATATATATATATATATAAATACAGATATTTGAATGTGAAAGTAGCATTCTAGCCGAGAGAAGATGACACGTTGTCGAGAGATATTTTGAATCTTACGTATGCACTTATCGGAATAGGAAAAAAAAAAGTGCACGCTCGATCGCCGTCTGTCTCGCGCCTTTCGTCGCAAATGATCGGATAAAAGCCGAGTGGCACCCATGTCGGTCGAATCAAAATTGCATCCATACGAGAGAAGGATCGTGTGCAGTTATCCGTCGACGAGATGATGACGTGCGTGCGGCCGGCAATTTAAAGTGCCATTTGCTTCCTGTGGTAGGGAACAACGGCCTCGTTTCGACATTCAATGCAGTGCCGTTAAGTATTTACGTATAACAGGCTTAATTGCCACGGCATAATATGAAAAGTGATTCACTAAACTACGCGTTTATTATATGCGCAAACACGTGGTCGGCAAAAAGAAGAGATAAAGGAAGAAAAGGAAAAAGAGCGATTCGAGCTAAAAATAGTGAGTCTTAGCGAAGCGTGACGTTCTTCAAGGCGCTGTTAAAGCGAATTTTCGAGACACTGAGAAATGGAAAAATTGGAAAAATAAATGCACGAACACAAAGGAGAAAAATACATGACAAAGAATAAAAGAAGTGAAGCAAATAAATACGCCTAAAGATATCAACGTAATTTGTTTCTTTTTAACTAATTTCTCAAAAATATAACGGATTCAATTGTCTAATTTGAGAAAAATTTTAGAAATACGTTGTTAGTCTGTTTCCCTTTTATTTCTTATCAAATATCATACAATACAAGGGATATTTATAATGTGAAACGGTCTATAAGTTATCGCGCCAAAGTGATACCAGGCGGCAACATTCGTGCCTGTTGTGCTCGAAAAGTGAAAGAAATCAGAGACGCACCGAGTATCCAATAGAGTCGAAGAATTTGGAACGAGTGAGTTTTATGGCCACATTTATAAAAACCCACGATGCTGCACAATCATGATTACAGTATACGCTTTCGAACTACCTATACATGTAATGTCTCGCGCCTTTGAGCATGTATGAGTATTCTCTCGTGGAATAATAAGTAAATTACTCATAGAGTAATTATTTGCTATGTCATTGAAATCTGATGAAGAGTATACACAGTTTATAAACAGCTACAAAAATATTCATACAATTGAAATCGAGTACTCAATACTCATCTCGAGTATATTGACATCATTGAGACGTAACAAGCGTATTGATATGCACGTTAGCTCGCTAAGAAATGATACTGATTCATGTTATTGAAGTCATTGGAGAAATAAACGATTCTGATTAAATGTACATTCGAAGTACATGTTACATTTTTAAAGATTCGATATACTTACTCCAGATTTTTCAACACTTATTTATTAAATTGAATTTAACTAATTGTAAAAACTTTTTGCAAGATATGTATATAACATTATATAACATTATATTAACATTATAATATAACATTATACATAAACATTTTTTAAGAATAGAATTTGCAAACTGTAATAAACAGAGACTGTCTATAAATTTTTATATCGAATAATTTCACGTCTTTCTTTCTCTTAAATACTATTATTATCATATTAATTCCAAAGAAATCATTATCATTGCATCAGTAGTAATTCAAGCACATTTATGCCGTGACAATGCGTAGGTAATTATGAATGTCAATTAATCGACGTACATATTTAGTTATCTCCCTCTCGTATCTGCTATTATAGTAACACATGGTGCCATCCCGCCATCGTGTAAAACATAAACGGGCCTCGGAACCGCGTGGCACCGACGAGCGTGCTGCGTTGCGAATCAAAAGAGTTCACGCCGTATACTTGATACACGCGGCACGCGTGTGTGTGCGTTATGTACCAATTGCAGACGATATTGCACGACAGAATGTTATCTCGCTCTCGAATCGCGAAGATCGACGATGGGACGAGACTGGTGAAATCGCCTGTTATAGAGCGTCCCCGCCGCTTCTACTCGCGCCTCGATCTATCCTTCTCTATACCCTCCTTTTTTTTCTCTCTTCCCTACTCCCTACTCCCCTCGCACAATTAGGGTTAATTAGCACGCGTAAGCGAGAAATCGCAATTGGAGCAGGCGAATGTACAAGCCAGCGGTAGCGGCAGCAACAGCATCACTCGCTCTCTCTACTCGACTTTCCACAAAATCGTCCTCGCTGGACTGCGCGCATATGTCGTCATTCCGCCTGTCTTTCTCCCGGGCGAGCATTAAAACCGGTCTAATTTCGATCATTTTAATTCTTGAGTTTATATATATATATATATATTTATATATGTAAAAGACTGACATTATTGAGATGTAAAATAACGCAATTAAGGAATGCAACCGTTTACTTATGACGTTACCATTAATTATTCTGCATGAGACAAATGTAAGAAATAGCTTTATTTTTACTTTTCTCGGGAAAATAAATAAACATCGTGAAATTCGTTTTGTAAAAATTTCATTTTTTCGTTAACAGAAATTGAAATTGAAATTCTTGTTCATAAATAATTTTTCTTATTAACAGAAGTAATTATGCCAATATCTTAAATCGCTTCTATGTGTCTGCTCATGTATTGAAGCTTGAATTTATTGAAAGTATGCCGAGGCTATATTATTGAATAGCCTCAGTGCCTTATGAGAGAATCCAAAGCTATCAGCGGTTATATTGTCGATTTAAATAATACCGGCAATTTCGTGGGATAACTGTCGTAGGATAACTTCTCTAACACTCTCCATATTTCTTTGTAGCAGTGACAGAAGAAATCGCGGAGGTGCAACGGAATATTACATAAGACGCGGAATGTAGATGCATCTCGCACGAGCACACGTAATGAGTTTTACTTTGTGATCCTAAAATATCTTTCTGCCATAATCTCATTAGATAATGTGAATAAATGATTCATTCGGGATAATGTCCTACGTTTCGCAAGGGTTTCGAAAAATTAGCGCTACCATGTCTCGCGGCATGACGGCTGTGAGAACGTCCATCTGGTTCAGTGTTGCGCAAAGATGATTAAAAATCGGAACGTATCCAATCCGGCGAGCCGGCATTTTCTGCAAAAGTTATAAAATCATTTAGAGTCGTCATCAGCCGCAAGAGATATTACCAGTGTGACTCAGCTACCATGTATCTCGTACACGCAACGTTGACGAATAATTTATCGGCGACTGACGCAAGCGGATAGAGGATTATCGAGAAGGTGCACACACGCGAGAGATTTTACCGTGTAAAAAAAACGTTTACAGTATAGGATAAACGCATTTTTTTTTTTACGAGAAACGCGAGAGTTCGCGGATATGTTTTTCGATCGAGGACCTTGAGATATAATCGCGTTTGCACGAAGGATGCATATTTATTAAGCGACGTTGCGATTATATTTATGTGCGATTAAATGCATGAAAGGATTAATTTTTCAATAGAATCTTGTTGGCAATCTTGAGTTCGCGCGCGGATACCTACATACAGGAGCGTGTTATCATGCAAACCGTGTCATCAAACATTTGCAATATTGCATTCGATAGAGAAATAGGCTGTTATTCACTCCTTGCATTTTGCATAAGTATGCCATTTAGTTTAACCTTCATCTAATCAAAGCTGCATTAATGAAACTTAGAGAGATTTTAACATTGAACGTCAGAATTAATTATCGCGGTTAATATTAGCTAAACAATTATTTTTATCTCAAATCTTATCGTTGTGTCACTTCTAAAAAAAAAAAGAAAATTACTAGCAATAAAGAGACTAGAGATAAAAAGCAGTTTTGCCATTAGAAAATTTCCTTCTACCGTTTGAGACAAGGAGTAATATTCGTTTATCTACTTTGTTAAGTAGAGAATCTTGACACCATTAGTGTTAGATAAATATTAACCCCTTCGCTGTTAATGACGCATATATGCGCATTTTGAAAAAAAAAATTTATATTACGATTTGATTGTGCTTTGGTATTTATATGTTTTTGGGGTCGCTGAATTCGAATCTGAAATCAGATTTGAATTCAGCGACCCCAGATAAGATATGTTCCGAAATAGTTTAACACCTTCGCAGTCGGACGAAAAATAACTTTTCGTGCCAAAAGTGTGTTGAATCTGAAATCAGATTTGAATTCAGCGACCCCAGAAACCTTTATACTGAAATTTAAGTGTAGTTTTGAAAAAAAATTCCAACACACTTTTGGCACAAAAAGTTATTTTTCGTCAAAACTACACTTAAATTTCAGTATAAAGGTTTCTGGGGTCGCTGAATTCAAATCTGATTTCAGATTCGAATTCAGCGACCCCAAAATTCCAACACACTTTTGGCACGAAAAGTTATTTTTCGTCCGACTGCGAAGGTGTTAAACTATTTCGGAACATATCTTATCTCGGCTAGTCCTTTCTAGTCCAGCTACCAATGTAATAACCGCAAATGACAATAATTCGTTTATTTAGCACCGTCCGAATTTTGAGCGGAATAAAACAAAGTACATTTAAACATGTATAAAATCTGAGAAATATTCTATATATTTTTTTGAATATTTTTCATTTAATTATTATAATTTTAAATTTGACAATGACAAGAATATTGTGTAAATTAAAATAACATAAGGTAACGACATAAGTATGAAAATTAATTCTGTCAATTATCAAATTTTTGATCAATAAAAATTAATATCTAAAAAAATTATTTAAACATTAGAACAAGTTTACCTACTTACGATGGAAAATTTTCAGAAAAGATTCAAGTTTCTCTTTTGATAAGCACAAGTTCGACGTAATGGAAGGGTTGTATTGAACGATGACGATTGAATCGATATGAGCGCGTTCGTTCCGCGCAATTTGCGTTCTGGCCGGCCGGTCCGCTGTTGTGCGGGATTGCTAATTCCGAACGGTACGATAAGAACGGGGCCTGAATTAAACGGGAACGAGGTGGCATCACGCTCGCACGTACATACGCGAATACTTTGCACTTTCGCATGCAATTGCTACGTTGATTCGATTTGTCGAGCTTAGCGCGTGACGGTGAATTAAGGAAATCATCGTTAATGAGTGATTCTTCGAACAAACAATCGTTTAATTTAGGAAATGAGATTGCGTCGTCCTGTCGTCGCAAAATCAACGACTAAAACTCGCGCAAAAAAATGCATAAATTTGTCTATTAAATATACCTCGATAAACTTTCGACACATTTAATCGCCGGTTCAATTATGTTTATGACAACATTGCGTTTCCGTTATGTAGAAACGGTCTACTTCCCTGACACGTTATCTTATCTTTAAGAATGTATCTTCTCATCCTTTCGTCTAACAATATCCTTGCATTATGAAAATTCGAAAGGATTATTAATGTTCTTGAAGATTTTTGATTAGATACATTATAAGATCAATGACAGTTTTGTGTGCATCTATAATAATAATTATTAATAATTATATACATATATTAGAAGCTTCATAACTCGAACATCTTTAAGTCAAAAATCTGTAAATCTTAAATTTGACCCATTCCCTTTCGTTCGACATAAAAATCCCTTTATCAAAATATTTACATTCTTCAACTCGAAGTACTTACGAGGTAGTTAGGCATCACATAAGACCTCTGTAATTCGAAGTTAAAGGTGTGTGGCCTCTGTAATTCGAAATGAACTCTTATAAGTCAAATTTCTACCTATTAAGGCTCTAAGTCGAAGCGGTAAGTGCTTCCTCTCTGTTATTCACATGGATCTCTATAATTTGAATTTCTTTCATCCAAGTTCTACAACTCAAAGGCCTCTATAAGTAGAAATTTATTTTGTTAGATCTCTGTATTTCGAACACTTCCCTATTTCGAAACCTCGTACATTTTAGCTCTTCCCTATTTCGAAACACTAACATTATAGCTCTTCTCTTGCGATTCCAGTTACGGAGGTTCTATTGTGTGTATATATATATATTTTTAACCAATTTTAATATATAAATTATAAAATTTTTTTATTTATTATTAAACACAGATTTTAATTTAATGTTTATTTTGATTAGAAATTTTTTTTTCACAGAACATGATTTTTCCAGAATAGTTTTTATCAGTTTTTTTACATTGGAAAGAAAAGAGAAATCAATTCTTGTGCAATTCAATCTCAAATCAGTCTCAAATCAATTTTCGTTCAAAATGTGTCTCTATATATTGATAGAATTTCAATTAACATATAAACAAAATAGTTATCGATAAAATTATTGTTCTCCGAAATATTATCGCGAAGATAAATAACGCGTTTCTAACGCGTAGCTATAACAAGTACTAAAATAATAAAGCAAACGTGGGGAGGTGAGCTCTTCAGGGAAAATCCTAAGTTGCGGTCAAACTTGATCCTGAGAGTCCGCCATCATCGCCTAGGTTTAGAAGGAGAGGAAAGGAAGAGACTTAGACGAGGGGAAACGTCGGGCAAAAGGCTCGAGGTGGTCAGGAAGGGAGGAGGTTAGTTGGAGCGAGGTGCAAAAGGTGAAAAACAGTTTGCCATCAGCATAACCGGTTCCACGTATCTCCGAGCGGGTCTTGCGCTCTTTCTCTCTCTCTTGTTCTCTTTCGTTCTCTCGGGACTCGCCCGATCCGGCCAACGGGGTTTCGCCCGACAGGGTCGTTCGCTTTCTTGATGATAGTCGAGTACTGGCTACCGGTAGCGGGTGTCCTTATACAGTTAAAGACATTATCTCGTCTCTTGCCCTAAATTCTGTTGACTATGGATTATTTCGCAGCTTTCCTCTTATTCGCTCCAAACTCGCGGATAAATCATTCATTCGCCTTATTTCATTCTTCTCGAAGGCAATGACTTTCCGACGTAGCAACCAAAAGAACATCGCGATGGTTCAATTAAATAAGATTCCATATGGAGTTTAACTTGAATTGTTACCCATTGAATTACTCTCCTATTAACATGTTAAAGACTTTAAATTGATTTACGATAATCTTAAATTATTCGCAATTTTTATTTTAAAAATTGAACTGAAACTTTTAAGTTCTTAGCAAAACTAATTGCTTGTAAATAAATCTTTATCGATACCTTTAAAATTTCAATAAAGACGAAATAAATAATTCTCGATCAAATAATAAAATAATTAGTAAAATTGTCTGTCTCTTTATCGTTCGTATTAGTTGCTTTACGGTTCAATCGACACCTTGTGGACAACGAAA
The DNA here is from genome assembly GCA_011636635.1 of Tetramorium simillimum. Classification (NCBI taxonomy): domain Eukaryota; kingdom Metazoa; phylum Arthropoda; class Insecta; order Hymenoptera; family Formicidae; genus Tetramorium; species Tetramorium simillimum. Next base: position 10,232 of record VBVQ01000106.1, on the reverse strand, counting down.
TTTCTTATTTCAGATTCGGAGCTCAGAAGAAGAGGAAGAAGACGGTTAAATAGAAGGGAATTGAGCGATCCAGCGTCGTCCAGGCGGCGAACGGGAAGACATCGGGAAAATCAGCATGATGACAACGATACAGAATTGCGGCGGCAGCTCGTCAAGATGCGCGAAGCGCGCCTTCGTCTTCGTCTTCGCCTGGGGACTGCTGATGATCGCGGCGGTACAGTTCCGTCACTTGGAGAACAAGGGCCTGCGTCAAGATGGTGGGCCCACGGCCGAGGACGGCATCGGCAATCTGGTGGAGGTCGATGGCACCGGCGGCGATCGAGGTACGAGCCGAGGCTCCTCGGGCAGCTTGAGCCTGTCCCGATACCTCCTGCAAAGGTCGTCGTTGAGCGATCTCACGAATTCCGGCGGTAACGGCGCCCTGCTGACCACCCTGACTACACTCAGGAACCGTCTGGAGGCGACGATAAGTCCGTTCGAGCTGGAACCGTTGCTGGACAAGAGACCAGCCAAGACCGAGCAGCAACTGATCGAGGAGATCGCCGAGAGGATACCGAGCCTGCCGCTGAGCGACTGGTCGAAGAACAACAAGCTGACAAAACGCGGCAACGAGAGCTGCGCAAAGTACCCGCAGATCTACGATCTGGAGTTTAACAATATCTACTGGCAAACGTTACGCACCAGCAACGGCACGTTCCAGTTCTTCGGCGCGTTCTACGACAATCGGAAATTGTCCAAGATCGGGCCGGCGGTGCGGATCGTCGGCATGATCGATCGGATCGAGCCGATCGTGAAGACGTATTGCCAGTTGTGGTACGACGGCGAGAGCGAGCCCAGGATCATCGAGACGCTCGAGTACAAGTACATTTGGTATCCCAAATGGGGCAATTACAAGCAGGGCATCTATCAGCCGTACGTGATAGCGTGTAGGGTGCCGCCGCAGGCGTACGGTAAACCGCCGTCGTCCGTCTCCATAGTGGAGAAACGTTGCGACACGGCCACCAACCATCTCCGAGTAATTTACAACAAGCCCGAGCGCAAGAAGGGCTTTGCGGTGTGCGTGAAAGGCCTGGACTTTCTGCACGAGGACCTGTCGGTCCGGCTGGTCGAGTGGATCGAGCTGATCAGCCTACTGGGCGCCGACAAGATCTACTTCTACGAGCTGCAGGTACACCCGAACGTGACCAAGGTGCTGCGGCACTATCAGCGTCTGGGTATGGTGCACGTGACCCCGCTGACCCTGCCGGGCGGCCAGCCCAACGTGCCCGCCTTCCAGCACATGTACCTCACGAAGAAGACCAATCACAAGCGGCAGAACGAGCTGATACCCTACAACGATTGTCTGTACAAGCATATGTACGAGTACGAGTACATCGCCCTGCTGGACGTCGACGAGGTGATTATGCCCGTGAAGGACGCGACCTGGCAGGAGCTGATGCACCGGGTGTTGCCCAAGGCCCTACAAATACGGAACGAGACCCGCGCCTCGTACAACGTCAGAAACGTCTACTTCCTCGACGACCTACTGCACTCTCACGGTTACTTCAAGGACATACCCAAGTAAGTAAGGTTTCCACTTTCACGCCGTGCAAATCGTCCGTCCGTGAAGGGAACGCGAAGGTGGATGGCTCGCAATTACGTCGCTTGTCGGTATCACGAATTTGCTTTAGCGACGAATTAACAAAACTTGTAGTCGTGAAGAATCGAAAGAAAGTTAGAAAGTAATCGAATGAATGTATCGAAGAAAACGTTACGTAATGATTCTCATATATATATATAATCAATTATCCCATTGTTCTTTCTTATATTTTTTTTACAATGATTGCAAGATTTGAAATGTTTAATTCGACCTGAGGTAAATATATGTTCCAATTTTTATTTTAATATTAATATCAAAGAAACAATCAACTTTTGAAACATGAAAGACTTGGAATGTTATAATTTTGCTACTGAAAGAGAAGAAAAAAGAATTTCCAAATTTATCCGAAGTCTATATACTATTATATATGTATATATAGAGTGGAATTTACAATTAATTCCGGTACGTCTTCTACTAACATCATCTTTTCCAAAAAAATTGCATCTCGCAAGAAACGCATTCTTGATTCGAAAATTATTCTCGCAGGTATATGCACATGCTTCAACACGTGTACCGCTCGAAGAACTTTACGAAACCAAACCAATACATCAAGTGCTTCCACAATCCGGAACGTGTGGTCACTCTTCACAACCATTTTCCGCTGGCGTGCCTGGGCGCCGGATGCACCAGTTACCCCATTGAGACTGAGGATGCGCAGCTGCAGCATTATCGTGCCGACTGCGTTCGATCGCTGAAGAAAACCTGCGTGGAGTATCGGGAGAACAGCGTGATAGACACGACGATATGGCGTTACAGGGATAAATTGATCAGCAGGGTCACCGACACCCTCAAGTCACTCGGGTTCTTCGGCACGAGATAGCGCTGGAGATTGATCTCTCCTTTTTCCTACTCTTGTTTCTCTCTCTCTCTCTCTTTCCCATAAAGATTTGATCGGTCGCCACGGGAAGGACGAAAGAAAGGGCTGTGCGCGGGACGAGAAGCGATGAATCTATCAGCGGGAGGTAATTGCCGGTGGGACTTGATCAGAGATTTAATCGAACAGATAATCGGGATCGGTGTAACCGGCAAAGTGGATCCATTTCTAGTGACAGCGTAATATCGCGTCTTATATTTCTATATGTTGTCGTGCGCGTGAGAAGCGCGCGCGGATCGGATCTTTGTCTGATAATAGCATATCGTGTCTTGCGTGACAAAATATTTTAGCCTTATCAAACGCAACAACATCATCGAGATCGAAAATGATGATTATTTGTAAATTAATATAGAACTCATCATATCATCTAAAGTAGAAAAGAACGTTTATGAAAACAGATTAATATCAAAATTAATAGGCCTATTCTGTAACTCTTAACGACAGTTCGTTATCGTTATAATGTCGTTGCGCAGCTTTTTCACATAGTAAAAACACTGCGCAACGATATTACAACGATAACGAACTGTCGTTATGAGTTACAAAATAGGTCTATAAGTTTCCACATTTGATATACGCATATTGCTCTATCAAAGTTGATTTAAATCTAATAAAAAGATTATCAAATAAATTCATATTCTGGATCTTACAATTAGCGGACTAAAGTCGCAGGTAATTTACATAAGAAATTATTACGCTCAATTTATGCGGGTCCCATTAACACATAATTTTCATAATTTAACATAAACATTCACACAGCCCGCGAAACGAGAATTATCTCTAAGCCGAGCGTAATTGCGATTTGATTTGCGTCGACAACTAAACGCAAATTTCGATTCGAATGGCAAATCGATCGACCGGATTACGTTTGCGATTACGACGAAACTGCAGTATTTCTCTTCTTCCTTTTTTGTAAATAATTTCTCTTATAGTCTTATATATATGTATACATATATATATATATATATATGCTCAATACGAAGTCTGCGATTGATCGACAGCCATAGTGAATAAGTGCAATATATCGGTAAACAGATTACAATCGGTGTTGCGTGTAATTATAAATTTAATAAAAGTTAAATTACGGACTTTTAAAGTTGTGCTTTAACGAAGAATATATAAAAAAAGTTACATAAAAAAAACCAAATAAAGCAGCAAAATTATTAGTTACATTATAAGTGCATCACACTATCGAAATTATATTTATGGACAATTAAGGTAAAATATGAAATTTTTCGTTTTCATAGTTTAATTTAATGTTCGAAAATATTTGTTTTGGAATGGTACTGAAAAATATCGACCATTCCAACGACTGAAACGCTGTGAAGTGTATAAGCATCATTATTAAAGATTACTTTTAACGAATCTTCCATAGTTGCGAAGCGGTTTGATTTTTTTTGTAGATTTTCAAAACAGAAATTAAAAAGCTATTTCAATTTTTATCGTATTTGATAAGCCAGAAAATAAATAGAAGTAAATTACCAACGAAATTCAGTCCGTATACATGATTGTATAGTGTATTATACATAACGTTATTATATATTAATAATGCAGCGTTAATTTTAATTTTAATTGGCGTTAGCATATTAAATTAAATTAGTCAACATATCATATACATGTATTGTTAATACGAAAATGACGAGTATGATCGTTTCTCTGTCTCGTCAATTGTTTTCAACCGCTTCGTGATTTCGAAGAGCTTTCCTTCTTATGGTGAACCTCGATCGCTTTCTGCCAATAAAAATCGATCGCTTTTTACTATTTGACGATGTAATAAAATTCGTCGCTAGTAAAAGCAAGAGGGCGATTCACGTTTCACCATGAGATATATCAATATAGAGGGACCACTGTAAATAAAAGTCAATAAGAGTCAGGAAAATCGATTCGCATGACGCCATTGATTTATACGCGAGAATAAAATAATATTGTATTGTTTATACCTTAGGTGGGCTGTTTTTTAAGCTGAAATATTGATACATAAAATGATGTCTTTATTTTCTCTTATTTAATTAAATTTAATTCTTTTTTTCATTTACGTTCATCTAATATATAATAATATGTAATATAGAGTGTATTTATATAACATATTATTATGTAACAATATATCTCATACATATGCCCACAAGCAAATGTTTTTAGTATTAATATTGATTATAAATAAGAATGAACAATAGTGAACAAAAATATGACGTTAAAATAAAATTACGTTAATCGAATGACTCTAATTATTTAAAAAAGCGAATTATTCCTCGAATTTAGTTAATAAAAAAAGCTGAATGAGTTTCTCGCGTAATTATATCAATATTCATGCGCTATTTTGCATGATGGAAATTTTTTGTTTGCTATAATAATCCTCTGATATATGTCTTCAGGATAACTGTTTGTAAAATAATAAATTACTACAAGGAGATATAAAAATATTTTCTTATGTATCTCTAAACACTTCCTGTACTTATTATTAGCTTTATTAGTATAAGTCACGTAATTTATCCGGATCGTGTGAATAACGATATAATTTTGGAATGTGTTCGCCCTATCTTGTTGCGATTGACATTATGTGTCATTTGAAATGCCCGTTGACTTATCGTGCATGTGTCCAAATTGTCGGATGTTATCACAGCGTGATGAGTCAGCACTCCGCTCGACATGCGTCAGGATAATCGATGGCGATTGTAATATAAGCTCCCATTAACCAGGCAACGACGTATGAGACCGAAAGAGAGAGACCTCGAAATGCTACAAATATCCTATTTCCTATTAATCGATAAGTTATTCGTTTCATTTGTCCAAATTTAGACATTTTCACAATGAGAAATAATAGTTGAAAAGACATCGAGTCTACGTCGAATTCGACGTCAATTAGACGCCGAACAGACATCGATTCGACATCTTTTCGATCAATCATTTCCCACTGGGTTAACATCTCTCGGGGCATAGTACTGCAATTTTCTAAATGTAAGAATAATTTTATATAAATAAATTTGAAGCAAGAGATACTAAATAAAGTCCTGGATATAAATGAGAATTGAAAGCAGGAAATGTCGCAAAGCATGCCAACCGATCTATTTAAATTGCTATTTTAATTAAAGAAACTGGTACACTGCATAAATAGCATAATTTTTTTATCGTATACAATTTAATTTTTAATAGAAGTTAAATACAAGTAGTTGCTATTTATTAGCAATGCTAAGATGCTAAAATTATTTAATTTATTCCAATTTATTCAAATTGAATTATATTACAAAAATATTTTTAAAAAGTTTTCAGATTATTATATTCATATAAAAATTCTTAATAAAAATATAATGTTTTTATTTAAATTCTCATTTATATCTCGGATTGCCGACTGACAATATTGCAGCATAGGATTCTTTAATTTCTATTAAAATTATATAGACACCGATAAATAAGGTGACTGTAGACCGAATAGCCTTCTGAGGGTATACAGTTTGCCAATTCGTTAGTATTCTGTCAACAAAATTTAACTTAATGCAAAATCTTTGCATTGCATAAATAAAGAAAGTAAACTCTAATACCTCTTTCGTCTCTTGACATAAGTTTCATGATTGCAATTTTAGCAAGTATACGTAACAGTTCCTGCCACTTTATATTTTTAAAGAAGAATTACAAGTCAATTTTCAGACAAAAGTTTTCATATTCGTCCTTGAGTAGTTCGAGTCTCTCGATAATTCGCAAAGGCGCAATTCTCTGATTCTAAAACTCTAAAATGTATTTTTGTGTTAATCCCGCGTCTTGCGCCCATCTCATCGATCCCGTTTTTCTCTGCAAATAGCCGTCTACTAAAAATAAAGCTCCTTCCCTGGTCGTCGGTTTCGCGGAGAATCGCGTTGCGCAGTACTCCACTGTGGTTTGCCCGAAACCGTCGCCACGAGCGGATTTACATGATCGACGGCCTCATGTTTATGCATGTAACCTCCGTATGGTCGTATTAATACACGCCGCCGCGATAATTACCGGACGTACATTCGCTTCGGCGTCCATCGCGGTCCAATATGCGTAATGTCGCGTTATTCATCAAAGTATATTGCGATATAGTTAATATTGTACATCTTGTATGAAGAAATTTGCGGTTTTTTGAAATGTTTAGAGTTAGGATATTTATTATAATATTTATTATAATGTAAATCTTGAATTTCTTTTTTTTTTTTGTGATAATCAATTGCACATGCCCCGTTAAACGCGAGAGTCTCTGATCGCGGATGGATCCGCGGGCGAGCGTTACCGCCTTCTCCGCGATGCTCTCAGAACAAAATTTCGACGCTGGGATAAATTTGGAACCGCCTCGCGGATGTAACTCAGCTACACTCCACCTTTCTGCCTTAGTTTCGTGTCGAGAAACATGCGAGAGTCACATGCGTGTTCCTTCTGGCGGAAATCGTGCTCGGGTATTTGCGAGTAAACGCGGAGTATATGCTTACGTCTATGTTGAAAAGTCCTTCGGGGGGGTCTCTAAAGGATCGTATGGAAATTTGTAAACCGTTTCGAAAGAGTTTCTGTGACTGTACGATTGGCCGCAGTTATCGGCAGTCCTGATGTAACGGTTAAACATTTTAAATAGTCGCCGTGTTTATGTGCTAATTACAGTAGGATATCTCTTTTGGATTTTTAATTTTTCATTTCATTATTCTCATATTTCGAAATTAATATTTCTCCAACAAACATTAATAATTTATTGAATAATTAAAGTAATCAAGAGCTTTAGCTATGTAAATATTAACAAAATTGTGCTGTTTAGATTAAAGCGAATAATTCCATAATGGGCAATGAAATACAATGTAGTGTAAAATATATATTAATATGAAGTTAATTAATATGTAGGTATGCAACAAACTGTAATTTAAAATTTAATTATTTAGAAATATTTTCATTTTCATAGACACTCGTTAAGTCAAATATTACTTTAATATTATCAATAATAGAAATCAACGGAAACAATCTGGTAACAAATTCTTTTATCATTTTTTTAAAATCATGTATTTTATGTATTTTGAGACTGTACTAGATGTGCCTAGTATGGATAAAATTATTGTATTCACAATAGTGATTATATAAAAAAATAATAAAATAAAAGAGAAATAAAACTAGGTTAAAAGCGCCGATTTGTTCAACTTTCAAATTTATACATGTATATATTACATTTTATTATATATAAAATATGTGAAATATATTCAAAAAATTAATAATAAAGTTTTGCTACATGCTGCATATTTATCCTAAAAAATATGTATAGATGTGCCAGGAAAATATTTTGTGAGGAAAACATTTTGCATTTAATTGTTTGCAATGTTATCTGATGCTATAGTTCCCACGAATACATGATTATTTATTTATGATTATTTAACATCATATTCACAGCGCAGGAATTTAGCAAGAGAGCTGGAAAAATTATTTACGAGGCTTTTCAATTCTATTATTAAATAAAATTCTAATAAATTAAAAGGGAGCCTCTCTTTTTTTCATTTATTCGAAAGTTGAAAATTGCAATATTTACATGTGCACTCACTCGCACGCTCTTTCTCTCTCTCTCTCTCTCTCTCTCTCCATCTCTTCATATATTTATAAATTCTATTTATTAAAATTTAAATTTGCAACAGTTATTTCTCTTTATATTTAGCTCTTTCAAATTCTTATCGGATTATTTTTAAATAAATATTAAATAGAATTATAAAATTCGACAATTACATCAATAAATTTATTATGTAGAATCAGAGAGAAGATCTAATTATTAGCAATTAAAGTTAAGTGACGAAGGTAAAGCGTGGTCTCGCGCTCGCTATGTAAATGGAGAATCTAATAAGAGGATACCCGCGATCTAAAGGAGACAAGTAGAAAATGCCGCGCGCGCGAACGGAGATGTTCGACGTGGTGGAAGTGGAGAAACCGTCGAGGTGCATCAAATTCCTCCGGTTGCTGTGGAAATTCAGCAGATGCATCTTCTCTCACGTGACGCTAATCTCCTTGGTGGTTGCTTATTGTCTAATCGGCGCAATTGTCTTCGAGTCATTGGAAGCGAGTCACGAGAAGGAGGTAAACTGCGAGACTACCAGCAAATATTAGGAATCTCAGTTCCTCCAAGATTAGATTAAATAATCAACTCATTTTTATGAGTAGATATTTAATCTAATCTTGAAATATATATACAAACATTTATGCATAAACAGTTTGATTAAGTGTTTATCAAATGTTTTCAGATATTTTTCAATCAAATCAAAATTCTCAATCAAAAGACAAAGAAAATAATATTAATAAATTTCACAGTTATATATATTTTATTATTCACTAACTCTTTACAAATATTTCTTATCGTGCTATATATATATTTATATTATTCATATTTTTGTATACTTGTACATGCTACAAAATATTTTCTTATTATTCTTTTAATTATAATTGTTAGATATATTCTTGTTAATTTTACTAGCATCTGGACTCGTAATTTAGTTAATGCAGACATTTATGCATAAACAATTTAATTAAGTGTTTATCAAGTACAAATTTTTTTCAATCAGAAGGCAAAAAAATATATATATATTTCATGGTTATATGTATATATTTTATTATTCAATAGCTTTTTAGAATTATTTCTTATCATGTTTTATATATTTATATTATTTATACTTTTATATGCATATATGCTGCAAAATATTCTAACTTATTATTCTTTTAATTATAATTGTTATATATATATATATTCTTATTAATTTTACCATCTGGACAGTAAGCATCTATTTAGCATCTGGACAGTAATTTAACTGTAAAACATTAAATAATATTTATCACTGTGAATTGAAATTCACTGGGACAGAAACTGATTCGACACCAAAAGAAAAGAAAGAACAGACAAATAGTTTTTCTCACGTCAAATATTTTGCGCTCGTATCAATGAATTATTGACTGCCGTCGAGCATCGCGACGCCGAGTAAGCGCATCGTTCTTCACCTGCGCTCTCTTCGTAGGTGAAGGACAGCATCAAGAATATACGGGGAAACGTTTCAGAAAAGCTATGGAAAATTACGAAGGATTTCGACGTGTTGATTCGCGAAAATTGGACGGAGAAGGCGGTGAAAGAGTTGGAGGTACGTTTTGTGTTTTCCCCGATAGTTTTACGATATCGTTTTTAACTTTATAAAGTAGAAGTCGAATTTACGAGCAGTTTTTACGACGACTCGACAAGTCATTAGAAAAATAATACGCAAATGCAAATGTCACTCTTTTTATTTGTTCACGAGTGATGCGCAATACAGAAATTCGAGGAGTCTCTCCTGAAAAAGATGGAGAAAGAAGGATGGGATGGCAGCGAAGAGGGTAATATTCAATGGACATTCGCCGGCGCTCTGTTTTATTCCATCATCGTCATCACGACGATTGGTGAGTCGAAATTTCAAGTATTTTCAAAATTGTCTCGTCACGACACGAGATATTAATGAATAAAGACATGTTAGTGGAAAATTTTGTTTTCTAATTGGGATAATTATTCTATTGTCCGAAAATTTAATTATGTATCACTTACAAATTATAAATATACATATATGTAAGTTTAACTTAAATCAATTATTAATGTAAAAGGGTTTGTATTAAATTTTTATTTAATTGAGTATAATATAGTTGCTTGATGAAAAATATATATACTGACAATGAATAAAAAATATAGTTACTTTTGGCCTCAATTTTATAACATTTACTTTGGCCATAATTTTATAA
>VBVQ01000105.1:0-93157 GCA_011636635.1 Tetramorium simillimum | reverse complement strand
ATTAAAAATAATAATAACAACTTAGCGAAATCCCCGGGTAAAGAACTTAAATGTTTTGACCCGAAAATAATAGACGAAAATCCGTAACATAACATATAAAACAATTTTATATATGTACAAAAATGATCGATGCGATCGAAACTATTTTTGCTACTTGTGCAGTTTGGAGAAAGCGTGTAATTTCGATGACACTTTAGCTTCTGTTACCATGTTTTGCTAAAGATCCCGGAGTATTCTCGAGCTGTTGGTAAAAGTGCTAGACATCTTGTCGATTTTATCGAAATCTCGAGGATTATAGTTTGCCGCGGTGACTGCACTTAAACCGTGATAATAATTACCGAGGCTGACGCGACTCGCTAAGTGCCCGCCGTACCGTATACGTTGAAGTGGCAGAACCAGTTGCGGATGAAAGTAAGACGCGGGGAAAATCGTGCGATTAGATAATCCGCCTGTCGCCATAGAGCCATGTTTCTTTCCTATGCTCTTGATGCTTTTATCGATTTATGAGAGACATGAAATATCATCTCATAATTGTAATATTGAATTTGCGAAACATCGAATTCGATTTACTTAATAAATATTGTATTTCTTTATCGCCTTTTATTCTGGTGGACATTACAACTATAAGTTATTATCATCTTAACAAAAATTAATTCGGTCAATATTGATAAAACGCATATGTTGAACTGTGTTTATTAAAAATTATTTACTATTATTAATTATATTTAAAAAATTACTTTTCGAGCATAAGGGTAATTGCACGAGAGTAATTATTTTCCGAAACAAAAGTTTTGAGCGATAAGTACAATCTTGTTTACAAAATAGTTTCACAAATTTATGATTAAAATGGGTTATTTTAGTATATTTTGTCATATAATAATGATTAAAAAGATATATATCATGATTAATGTAAAGTATACTGCATCAAAATATAAAAAAATACGATTTACATAGGCTATGAAGGATTTATCAATATTTTTAAAAATTCAAATTTAAGGATCACTAAATAATAACTTAATATTCAAATTTAAGGATCACTAATTATTAACATTAAATTAATCTAGTAATTATTGATATAAATAAAAAGTATTTAATAGATGTTTAATGGTCTAAGTTTGATAAGTAACAACTTTGATGCCTTAGAATTTATATTTCTATATCATAAATATCTGTTTTTGATCATAATCGACGCAATAAATTTCTTTTAAAGGAATAAAGTCCTAACATATTCAATGTTGATTGCAAAATTTCTTCAACACGTCACATAGTGTAGTTGTAATATACTAAAATAACCTTTTTTAGCAACTTTAACCACAAATTTTTTAACATTGTGATGTAATATAGTAATTTAAAAAACGGGATCATTAAACGTTTAAAAACTATAAGAACCGATTATCTTTGTTCTTATGCATTTTTATTAAATTATTTTTATGCAAATTAATTTCGTGCATCATGTTGCATTCGTTATATTTTATTTTTACGTGGAAATCAATCTTAACGTATCGTAAGTGTAAAATCTCTAAAGTTTCTGTATTTGAAAAGCTGTTTTTGCAGTCGACTGTAGCGTACAATGTACTGTGACCTGACGCATTCGTGAGTTCGAGCAATAATCCCTTGACACCCGCAACGTGAACGTGGACTTTCTTCGCGTGCGTGTATGTGCTCGCGCGGATATATAGGGTGTTCCGTTTTATCAGTGGAAATAAATTTCTCAAATAGAAAAATCTACGATAAATATTTGTGTCGGCGTCTCTGCGTTAAATTACTCGATACTAAGCGTTCACAATATGTCATTCGTAAATGGAGATGTCATTTGTAGATTGAGCAAGAGTTTCATTATGGGTTGTTTAAAAGAAATATTACTTTAACGTTTATTTTTATTCAACAGAAAAACATGAATTTTTTTTAATTCGCCACTTAGCTCAATAACGAGAATATTTGACTTTTTTCTCACAAGCTTTTGAAATACACCATTTGTTTCGAAATATACGCGTGTAAGGTAGTGGTGTGACCCTAAATGATTTCACATACACGAACCATCCTTCCTTTGCCGTTGAAACGATCATTAATGCTAAATATCGAGGTCACCGGGAGAAGCTAATTTATTACCATCCCTTGCGGCTTCTGATACGTCGATATCTTTAAAAAGATCAGCGATAATATTCATGTCAAAAATATCCGGGATCAAATGAAATATACATAATGATCGTCTCTGCAACCTTGAACGATTCTTAATTCACATATTTTCGCAGGTAATAATTAAGTAAAGCATGGATAAATTATGATTGTTACAGTATTTATCTCTTTTAACTTGGACACAACCGGACGACGGCGTTTTCAAAGCGTTCAGTTTCATTATTTATTTAGGACATTTAGTGGTTCACAGTTACGATAACGATCCTCGAAAATAAATGCCGCTACGCGAATTGCCCGTCGACACCCGGTATACCCGTCGTGCATATCGTGCGTTTATTCGTACTCGCGTGTTCGCAAACAACGCACAGAGAAATATCGAACTCTCGTCGCGAGAATGCTCACGGGAATTCGCGTTTCGCGTTTCGCCGCGCCGAGGTGATCGTCGAACACGAAAGTATCCAGGGATATTCTCGCGCGTCCATCCCGTTCCTAATCTCGCGAGTCGCGAGTCGCGACGATGCCGAGGGAACTGATAGAAATCGCGCATTGAAATCAGCCTGTAAAGTGGCATGCCGTAGACGACACGTCAAGTGCCAAGGCGCAACGAAGAGAAACACTTATCGCGATTTTTTATTTTCTAAATACAAAGACACCGGAGCGAAATTAAATGGATAAAATTATCGATGTGACGTAATCGTTATTACCGTCTTCTGTCGCTGAAATACCTGTTTCTATAGAGCTGCGAGTTCTCTGCCGCGAATGGCTGAACAATCGTTTTACTGCCACGAAGAAAAAAAAAACCCAAGTTGCATGCGTACTTCGATTGCATCTCCTAGAATTTCAAAAGGATGTTTCTATATTTATCCAAGATATATTCTGCAGTATCCGTTTTTATGGTGTCCGTCCTTTATTTTATGTGTCCTTTAAAATATTTCCTGTGCTAAAGAAATGCTTGGCTTTCCGAGGGATGAGATATACGTTTCCACGTAGAACGGAAGGTAGTTTTCAATAATTTAGAGCAACTGAAAAGATCCCTTTAATCTCTGTAGAAAAAAAAAGTGAAACGAAAAACTTGATTAAGTCGAAAAAAAAAATCCTATTGTACCAACTTCAATTCTTACCGAAGATTTCGAAGTGCCGAGAGCAAACTTATCTTTTGAACGTGTTTAAGAATAAATGGACAGACTCCTTCGCGGATAATAAAACGTCGCGTCTCGGTTTCTTTGATCCCTTTTATCCTTCCGCGCGCGGCAACGACGCGTACCACTACATCCTGCCTTTATGCGTCGTTAGTCAATGTCTCCCCGTGGAAAGGGACATCAGCTCGATTTACGAAGCGCTGACAGGAAGAAGGATTTCCATTCGTATTAGTCGCGCGAGAAACGGAGGGAAAAGGATGTAGCAACATTCGCACGTTCGTCACTTTGTCGAACGTGCTTCACCGCAATGTTAATCCCGTGGAAACGACAATGTCTCGACGTTACGCGCAGGTGCGGGTGAAATCTGCATTGAAAATATTCCGATTGCATTTAACGTTACGCGCAATTATTGATGCTGTGTCGCCGTTTCGCGATCGGATTTCCACACGTTAATCGTAATTAAATAAGTTGAGTAGCTAGAAATCGAAAGAAAGTTCTGTCACGAAATTAAGTAATTAATCTCGCTGAACTGAAATTGTTAGTACTCCGGTTAAGGGAAAAATTTCGGATGGAAAAATCTGATCGAAAAGTAATTAAACGTTTCGTCCGGCAACTTATTAGACGTTAAATTACGCGCTACATTAATTTCACGTCAAATTTAATTATCCCGCCAGTTGCGGAGACTCTGTACAGATACACGCGACGACAGGGAGGCTTGTACTTTACGAGCGGCGATACTTATCGCCCTCGCTAACTGTAATTACCAGTTCCGCAGCGCAGCACGAGGACGTCTCGATGCACCTCCTTCGATTTAACTCACCGGAAATCGCGTGACGGAAATAACAATATAAATAAGGGGGAAAAAAAACGAGTCGTAACACATCGCGCCGTTGACACTCCGGCGTTTGTTTCCCCGGCAAATAGCGCTCTACGTGTATGTACCAGTTGATCCTCGTTGAACTCCGCGAGTATGGCAATTAAATGTATTCGCTCGTGGTTGTTTTGCGCCGAGCAATTAAACGGTTGACTCAAAACTTACATATTTATTCAATGAAGCATGTTACTAAGCATGTTGTAACCATTAATGAAAACGTTTGATGGTATATAGGAATTCTCATTTTAATTTACTTTCCCAAATTTTTTTATTTGTGATTGTAGAAAAAAAGTTTCAGATAAAAGTTGTATGCCTTAAAGGGGAACAAGTAACGTTAAAATAAATTTTCGAAAAAATTGATTTTTAAGATTACATAAAAATCATCACTATTTTTTAAGTTGGAATTATATGATTTTTTTACATGATTTCTCTAATTCTACATGTAAAAGCTAAGGTAGAGTTATCAAAAAATCAATAGTTTACAAAATAGTTAATATTTTATTCTGACAGAATTTAAAAGTGATTAATATAAGTTTAATTTTTCCTCAAATAAAATTTAAATTGTATTAAATTTCTTTAATTTGAATACTTGAACTCATTGAATTTTTTAATTGATACTTGAACTCATTTTTCTCACCTTGTCCGACTTACCCTGTTATTACGTTCAACTTTCCAATTGGAATGCTAATATATTTTCCTGATGGACACAGTGCGGCATTGTGTCACTGTGTTAAAAGGCACACAAGGTGCATTTCTATCGTCATTCCGACGACGTCCTGAATAGATGATAAACGTCGAACGAATCGCGTAATATGATGTGACACTAACGGAAATATACGGTTTTCTTCTGTGTCATGGGAGGTACTGAGCATAATCGAATTTATCTCGTAGTCGGGCGATGAGTAAGATCCGGCCCGAGAATAGATTCGCTCGACTCGACGGAAAGGAGATCAACTAGCAAATAAATAAAATAAAGGATCGCGAAACAAAAAGAATTGCCGAGAAGAATTTTCTTACGACGCGATCTTTTTTTCATCGTCGTTTATTTTACTTTTAAAAAGAACTAAAAGGAAATAATTGTGCTAAATTTTTAAATCATTACAGTATCACAAACGTTTATCTTATCAAAGAAAATAAAATATATATTATATACGATATATATTTTGCTCAAATCAGTTACAAATTGGTTACAAAAAGAAAACAGAGCGGAAAATTTTAATTGGCTCTGAATATATTTTAAAGTTATCCCTTAATAAGATCTCTCTTTTTCTTTATATTCAGAATTTAATTAAACATATTTGCTTTTCATGCGCAGTAGCGTATCCATTATATTTCCGGGGCCAAAATTTTTCCGATGTTATCGGAAGAGAGAGGATGAAACGACGAAGTCTCTCTCAGTCCATTCGAAACCTATCGAGGCGCGAAATTAATCTGCTCGAGATGAACCCTGACACCGCGGCATGCGCGAAATTGAAATGAAACGGGATTCCCCGTGCTTCCTCTGCAACCCCGCGAAAAGCAGACAGAAAGAAGTATCTACCCAGCAGCCGGGAGTTTTGTTCGCGTGCCCGCATCCCTTATACGCACTTTTAATAATAAAGCGTCGCGTCGCTCTTTGCGAGCCACTATAAGCCCGACTATACTATGAATGAGGGCACGGAATTGGGGACCCCATACACGCGTGCTGCAGGTTTTCCTGGCGTGGCATTCGGCCCCCTTTTCTCGTTCTCCCTTTATTTCAATCGCATTTTCCGGGCGGGCGGATGGCAACGCTTTTGTCATTTCCCTCTCTATCATATTTGAAAATGTTGCATTCCGTAAAATCGGCTCCGATCATTTTTCAACCTTCAAATCTCGTTGTTAGTCTCTAACATGCCTCCTGTCGAATATTAAAAACTCAACAAATGGCCATCTCTCTTTAAATTCATATCTTTAAATCTTGAATTTTAGTAAAATAAAACCAGCTCTCATAATTTGTGAACAAATTTGCCGTTAAGATAAATGTAGATAACAAACGTAATAGTGATTATCTAAATTCGTAGGCCCGTGGCCTTTCACGAAATAAAGGATTTTTGTTGATGCGATTTACGATGCTGTTCACAGCGATTGAATTCAGAATGTGTGTCGAATAACCAGTTTATTATTTCAATTGCCCGCTCAATCTTACGACTCTCTTTGGAAGATCTTTTTGTTCCTCGTGTCAGGATTCGTCAAGCTCTGTCAAAACGGCGACGGTACTGTCGAAGGGGGCCTGAGCCTTTTTCACCCCATTTCTACTTTTTTGTTCTCTTTTTCTTCTATTCTCTATTCGATTCGTTTCGAACGGGGTAGAAGAATTGTCGAGCGTTGTTACCGTTTGTTTGCGCACCGAACTCGTTTCGGCGTATCTCAGCGCGCAATATCGCAAATCTCCTACGAAGCTCGCAACCGACGAGCATAAAGCTGGACTATGCACATATTCACGATTTGCAATTCGTAATTCGCGATCCGTAGTAATTCGTTGAAAATTCGCCAATGCGGATTCTCCACACTGTGCGGAATTTGTACTTTATCATTACCTATTCGTGATGATTCGCGGCCTTTGATTTCGTCGAAAAATCGCTCCGTTGACAAATGAGTGCGAATAACGAATCACCAATGGCAATCTTTCTTTAAATACTTCCTTTTAAATCTTGAATTTTGAAAAATATAACCAGCTCTCATAATTTGTGAATAAATTTGCCGTTAAAATAAATGTAGATATCAAACGCAATGATGATTCTCTAAATTCCGTAGACCCGTGGCCTCTCACGAAATAAAATAAAATACGAATTTGACGAATTTTCTCTCTACACTATTCATGAAAAAAAATTTGTACTACGTATACGAATTACGAATCATGAATTGCGAATTTCGCATAATCTAACGCTAGCTTAACAGTTATTAATGCATGAGTCGTCATAAGATTTTTTGTCGTTTAATAATATATAAGTAATAAGTCGCATTTTTTCATAATAAAATATAAACTTTGCCGTTTGAATTTTGAAAGTCTTGGAAATAAATGATTTCCAAAAGATTATCTCGAGATTCCACTCGTCAACTTGTATTACGAAAAATAATGCAACGAATGGAGGATAAAAGGGAGGGGATAAAATTGAACTTTCATTTAAAGCAGTATATTCATTTATTTTTCGCTACCTGTTCATTGAACGGCGGTAATGAATATGTTCCTGAATTTTATTGCTCTTTTACCGGCGCGATTTTGCAATATGGAATATAAAAATAATAACGTCGCCCACGCGTTCGCTGTATCAACCACATTGAATATTCCGTAATTCATGTCGTCCACCGCAATACATACTTACGATACTTATGCAACCGCTATTATATTTCCGCTCTTTCTTTTCCGTTCCTTTAATAAGCTGAGTCGGCGACTTTTCACAACGCGTTTCGCAGCGGCCATTATTAGCGCGTGCTAAGAAAAAGAATATTATTATCATATTAACGACCGGTTCGCACCGCTTATCGTCTACATTTTTATCACGGTAATAATCGTACACATCTCACATTTGAATGCGTAAACTCTTCAGAAATATTACGTTCCAACATTAGCCTATGGTACCTACGTACCTATTACGTACAGTTCTCACGTATTACGTATTTTTCTTGGCATTGTATCCATACAGGTTTTTTTCTAGAACGGCATTTACTCAGTGAGAATCTATTCTTTGCACTGATTAATATCTGACACGATGTGTTTCGCCGGTTGCGTTTCTCTCGTCTCTCTTTGTTTCTCATTCGACTCCTCTGGCGATGCAATGTCGATTCGTATCTTTCGTTCGTAGGCCTGGATTCGAGGTGATTTAATTTCGTCGAACTCGATTCGAAAATCGTTCTCAGTTTATCTGTGACGATGAAAACGCGCAGCGTAATCGGCATATTTCTTTTTCCGAACGTAACGAATCAAAAATTCAGTTCACCGTGTACATGTAACAGTTTTGTAAAATTGGGGCCTTAATGTCCGGCGTGCGAGAAACCTGCACGCTTCGAAGCAGCGGGGCGCAAAATGCCACGGAAACGGGACAAGTCGCGCAAATGGATTCACGTGAGTAGGTGAGTAGGTAGGTAGGTAGATAGGTAGGTAGGTAGGTAGGTAGGTAGGTAGATGGATAGGTAGGAAGGTAGGTAGGTAGGTAGGTAGATATATAGATAGATAGATAGATACTTAGATAAATAGGTAGGTAGATAGATGGTCAGGCGAACTCATTGCGCGTAGGTAGACGTTGCAGCGAGTACAACTTTAACGGGTGCACCGTTCGTTCCGAAACGCCACGAGATGCGGCTACCAAGCGGAATAATATGATGTGCTGCGGAATCGTCAATTCCGATTGCAACGATAGAGTTAATAAGGTGAAGCGCAGTGACTTGGAATATTCAGGTGAATGAGGAAATGTAATAAGCCTCTTTACTTCGAAGTGCTTATAAGATTGCAAAGTAAGAAAATTTCGATTTAAAATGATAACGAGTCAGGGCGGCGACAATTTAGAGATAAAAAAAATTGACATAACATTGAAACGACACGAGAATTAATAATAACTACTTTTTCATGACACGATGATGATCAATTAGCTAGATATTTTTCATGTTTTAACGCGAATTAGTATTAATTGTTGGTCTTGTATCGTTGAGAAATCCATTCCATTTATCTGAATAGATTTTTATCCGCTTCATTCCATCTTACTTATGTCAGATCATCGCGTCTGTGTAATGTCTTAAGTGCGTTGAAACGAAGGCGATGTTACATAAGCAATTACACATTCTTGAAGATCTATCACTCTGTCTCGTGAAGTGTTTCGTGGTCGTTGACGTTCCATCCGCTCTCCTGCACTCTGGAACAATGGCAATCAGACCGAAGAGGTCGCATTGTTACCCGGCGTGCTTTACGACCAGCACATATGCTCGAGTATCACCAGGTATGCGATACCCACATTATGGCACTCGTTCGGGATCACCGACAAAATCTATCATCGATAAATCACTACCATTACCCTCACGGTATACGTAACGTTCATTTCCCCGTTCTTTCCGAATTTCTCCACTTTCACTAGCTGGAAATTGCGCATCGCTCACAGTTAGACTTATTACATTTGTTATATTTATGTTTTATTTTCTAGTTACTATGTAATGTGTTCAAAAATGTTAATCTCCATTTAAGTAGAAAATTTTATTTTTGTTATATCGATTATAATTGATCATACATTTGAAATCCACTTGAAATATCTTAAACAATCGAGTTGAGGAGCTGATGTATAACAAATTAGAAAAATAGATTACATATATATCGTTTATTTACTGCACAGTGATATAAATAAAAAACGAAGTTTTCCAGAAAATGAATTTGAATGATTAAAATTTGTAATATTCTTAAATGCGATTTCAGTCCTATTTGTAGAAGAATAAAAGTATCTAGCTATACATATATTAGCTCTTTATTCAGTTGAATTCTTACTATTTTTTTGCAAGCAACTCAAAAATGACAATTTTTTAATTATGTCGTTATTGTAAACAACAAATAAATAATTTGCGATATTTCTCTCGAAGCTATCAATATTTGATTAATTGATAATATTTTATTTATAATATTTCATATTTTATTCAATGAGGAAACTATGAATTTTACAAATTATACCTCTTTTAACTGTTTAAATATTAATTAGAAAGCATATTTATATGTACGTTATGCTTGCTTCGGTTATATATATACATATGTATATACATATATATATATACATATGTATATACATATATATAGATGACCTCCAACCTACGTGTAAAATCATAGTTCAATGTATTCGGCCAATCCTTCTTCCACAACATCCCACGGGGCTTTACCGACAAAGTCGCGAATACCGTGGATCATTCGTTTTATATATTCGCTCCAATCAAAGTTGCTCATATCAAATTTGAATATCTCGCGATCCGTCGCGTTCATTTGTTCCCAGAGCTTGACCACCGTGTCATTTTTGAAGCACCATTGCTGCGTCATAAAATAGGACGTCGCCGAGAGATGAGCGTGTATTAGATCATAGGTCTTGCACCATCTAAAAATCAGAAAAAAATTTCCAAGGATTATTAAAGAAAAAACATTATATATCTTGCGTTGTAACAATTTTTATGATTCGCTTCGCGAATCTTTCAGATGTGTCCAAGTATCGGCACCAACGAGAATTGCTCGAGGAGCATCTCGACGTAGAGCTCTCTGACGATCCGTAAAATGTATCCAAATGGAAAAAGAGAGAGAAAGAAAATACTCGACCTTGGCTCTCGGCCGGTGAGAATAGCCGCCCCGTCCACCATGACCGCGGGCAACAAGTGAAACAAGCACATGAGAATCTTGTGCACCCACAGTCTACTGTTCCAAAACATGCACTGCAGCCGTATGTCCCTCACACCCGGTATCTTTGATCCGTGGGCGCGTACGTGTTTTCGAAACGTGTCCCAGGTTATCGGTCTCTGACGGGACGATACGTAATTGTACACCGATATTCTTTCCACGTCCGGCACGACGCCCGTTTCCACGTCCACTTTAAGTTCTTTCTTGATGTTTCTGACCAATAAATTTGATCACTATTTAAATTGCAATTTTTGAGAACGTATCGAATATTGTCATCCTTAAATTTCATGTCTTAATTGAAAGTAAAATTATAAAAACTGTTTACATGCGTTTCTGCGAAACCGACATGTTGAGGAAATAATTGAAGAGGAAAATATGCTTAATCTTGAATTTCTGAAAAATAGCGCGTTGGAAACAAATTGGAGATTAGAATGTTTTTCCTGACAGAAATTTATTAGTATCATTATTTGTGTAGAGATTATTTCAATACTGAATTAAATCCTTTCTATTTAGACGCTCATTAGCATCGATTGCTAATGTTCGCAGCCGCCTTAATAATAAAGCGGCATTCGTTAATAAGTAGATTAATGGG
This sequence comes from Tetramorium simillimum, assembly GCA_011636635.1. Lineage (NCBI taxonomy): Eukaryota > Metazoa > Arthropoda > Insecta > Hymenoptera > Formicidae > Tetramorium > Tetramorium simillimum. Next base: position 82,043 of record VBVQ01000105.1, on the reverse strand, counting down.
CTCACCTCGCGCTGGTGTGCCAGGCGGCGGCGATCAAGCACGACGACACGTAATCGGCCGGTACGAAATCGAGGTTTTTGTCGGTGTGGCAATGTATCGTGCGCAATAGGCCGAGACTCGAGCTGACCAGCAGACCAATAGGTCCGTATACACTGTTGGCCCAACCCATGATCGGCTCGTTCCAGGTCGACGTCACGATAGACGGTCGCACGATGCACACTGGCATTCCGCTGCCGTATCGCAGCACCGTGTCCTCCGCGATCGCTTTCGTAAACGCGAACGTGTTGGGCCAGGCGCCGATCAATCTGCGTCCGAGTTAAAAAATCCCGTGAATGATCGTGCGCGCAAGATGGAAGGGAAATCGTTCCCTTGCTTCGCGTTCTCCGACAAGGCAACGATGGATTGTAGAATTCAATCGACATTCTGTGCGAATTCACACAGAGAAAAACGCTTCTTTATATTTAGTGTATTGTATGTACCTACTTGATTTATATTTGTTTCATCAAAAAAAAAATATTTCATTGAATAAAAACTTGATTTTGTTTGCATTAAAATATACTGTTTAATGGAAAAAATATTATTTAAAATAGTACTTTAAATACGTCTGATTCAAATAGGAGCATTGTTTGTTTCACTTATTATTCGAAATGACCATTAAACTCATAGACTTGTACAAATAGACTTTGTCTTTTAAAAAATACTTCATTCAAAGTAAATATGTTTTTTGAAAGGCAAACAATCGTATTTGTTTAAACGTTAGTTTGGCTGACCTATTTCGATGATTAAATTTCTTTGACGTCAATAAAATTAATTAAATCCAAAGAAATATTTTCTCTGCAAATTTAATTCGTCTGAATATTTCATTACATCCAAACGACATGAAGAAATCTCCATCTTATACACGTGTTTTTATTTGAAACAGTATCATTCAAACGAAAACATCTTTTCGTTGAGGTACTTACGACGGTGTAATAGCGTCCAATTTTTTATCATTTAGGATATTCATCAACGACAATAATTCGTCAGTCTCCATTGGCGGGGGATAGTGTTTCTCCTCAATGGATCTGATTGGTGAAAGAGCAAAAACCGTCGACAGGTGAACAAATGCCTAAAAGTGTCGTGTCATTTTACAACTTATCGTGACGACCTCTTAACACGATTCTTACAATAACATTGTTATGAAATCCTTACTTGGAGGTCCGGCATCTCTCTCGCGAGTAATAATATTTGTTTCGTGGCCTGTACATTAACGTTTGCCATGGTACGAAGTCTTTGATTAGATCGTATAATAGTTGCGCCATGAAAGATAATGTTCGTATCTAACAATCTGTTTCGATCTTGCTGGGATAAGCCCAAGTTAGTTGTATCCAGATCGCTCTCAATCACTATCAATTTCTGTAAGAAATCCGGCTGCTCCTTCTTCAACTTCTGATATAACTGAAAAATAGTCTTTTTTTAAAGATCAATGTAGCAACAATATGTAATCATACAATTAATAACATTATGTATGTAAGTAAAAACATGGAAAAATAATTATATTTTTCCACATTTTGCCACAAAAATAGAATAATATTGATTTTATTTTTTGGACGAGTCGCTTTATCTTATTATATTAGATACAGAATATTTATTTGTCTATTGTCTTACAGATTATTTTCTCCAATAAGTATTAAAAAATGGATCTTACAGGCATCTCGACAAGTTGTTGCACGCGTTCGTGAGGATTTTTTCCATCTTTTCCTCTCACAAATATGTACAGTGTCACGATGTTAGGGCAACATCTGTCCAACATTTGCGTAAAGCAACGAGAATTTAACAGAAAGTTCTTCGATGATTTTTCGCTTATTCGATTGATAATAGATGTGCTTACCGCAGTAACTTTTCGATTAACAGTTTTCCCAGAAAGCCGAAGCCAACCGTTATAAGGACTTTACGGCCTGAGAAAAATTGTGCTATTTCACTTTCCGTCATCTTCATCTGAGAGTCGCTAGAATGTTAATGTCTTACAATTATTTTTTATTAAATGATTTATCAGATTTTTTAAGTTATTTTTCACTAAGATAAGAATTTTTGTTATAAGCACAATTGCGTTATTAATTTGTGCAAAGGCACATTTTTTGAATCAATTTTTTACGATACATAATATTTAATATAATGCTAAATTAACTGTACACTATAAATTAATATAATTTATAATATTTGTTATACTTTTATACTATTTATTATATTATTCATGTTTATATATTATGTTTATTTATTATATGAAATTACAATATCTCAAATTGCTAATGATAGCTGATATAGTGTAATATTGAAATACTTTTCCGTTTGATTAGACATTGCAGTTGTTAGAAACGTTCGTGTTTTAAGAAGTGTTTGGAAATTCTCGATGTCACTCTTATCAATGTTAAACTTCGACTGTGAATTCGCGCCTAGCAAGGCTATGACAATCTCATTGTGAATAATGTATTCAAACCCTGAAAAGAAAATGACAGTGTCATCGACAAGTTAAATCAAAGTCACACAATGGATACGCAAGATGACTCGACATTTCGGAAGTGTACCTCAAGTTTCAACACTTGTTATAGTTCGATTATTTTACATAGATAATTTCTACAGACAGGTACAAACCAAAAATTCTTTGATATAGGCAGTCGACACAAATTAGTATTTAAACAATTAAAAAGTTTATTTTAAAATTTAAACAAAATAAGAGAATTAGAAATATCTTTATCATACTTTTATGTAAATCAAAAGAGTTCATTATATGTATATATACGCAAAAAATTATTCAACTCCAAAATTATTTAAAAATATGATGTGATAAAACATAGAATAATAAATACAGAGTATCAGATTGTTCTTCCTTGATGAAACAAACTGAAATGTTCATGAAATGTCGGAATCAAATAAAGAATTTACGCGGCTTAATTCCGAAAGTCGAATTGAATATTCATGTACACCGCGAAAGCCTCAAATTTTAGAATAATGTTTCTTTGGAGTTAATCAATTTTATTAGAGTTAAAGAAATTTAATCATTCGAGTCTAATGAAATTAAATGTTTGAATTATTAAATACAATTGTTTAACTTTCAAAAAGTATATGTTTACTTTAAATAAAATATTTTTTGAAAGAATTAAAATAAAATTAGTCTATTTGTATAATTCTATGAGTTTAATGGTTATTCAAAGTAATAAGTTAAGTGAAACAAACAACGCTCCTATTTAAACCAAATGTATTTTAATTTGTATTTTAAATAATTGTTATTGTTCCGTCGATGATTTAATGCAACGAAACAATCAAGTTTTTATTCGATAAAATAATATTTCGTATAAAATAACATTTTATGAATAAAACAAACAACACATACATAGAGAAATGTATTCTCTGTGTACAAAGTGTCGAGTTTATGTCGCAAATACCAATGCGAGGTCTCATCAAAATCAGAATTTGCAAATTAATTGTCGGACTTTCACACAAATCTCCTATACGGCTGCGATCCCGGGACATTCAGGGTGCACGGGTACGCGATATGGCGAGGCAACTCTCGCGTACAAGTCCCGCGCGTGAAGTAATATCGCTAGAAGAGGCGTAGGTGCGCTATAAATGTGTAGCCCGTCGTCCGAAGGCAAAGAAAGCCGTCGCGAGGGGGAAAAAAAAGATAGAAGGCGCGGACACGCATACATACGCGCGCACCCTCGATTATACGGCAAATCGAGAGACGGAGAAGGAAGGAAGTAGGCGAGACTCGTCGGGCAACGAGGAACGAGAGACGAGGACGCGGGGAGCGAGAGAGAGAGACGGAGGGAGGAGAGTACGCGGGGCACATTACTCTCCCCCGGGGCCCGCCGCGCCGCCACGACCTCTCCTGTCCCCTCCAGCAGCGCGCGAGCCGCCGCTTCTCGCTTTACCCCCTCCGGCGGTCACCGCCGGGGTCTTACGACGCCGCGGAGGGGTACGCGCGGCGGCGTCACGCATGCCTCCTCGTGCTCTCTCACACTCGCTCCGTCGGCCCGCTCGCGTGCACGTGCGTCCTCGCCGCCCGATCGTCCTGCCGATCTCGATCCCGATCTCGCCGATCGTCCCCAGCGATACTCTCAGTGCCCGATGCGCGCGGTACCCGTGTGACTTCGGACATCATTGTTAACAACGGGGGACCTGACTCCGAGACCTCTACGAGTGTGAGCGATTTTTCCGCGGATATATATGTACAATTGTGTGATCCAAGTGCGCGATTTTCCTCCCTGTCGGCGTAACTGTGTCGATCGAGCGCGCTTTGTCGTGAGAGCAGCGTCGTCGATTCGAATCGGGAGGTTCCCCGCTATCGCAGAGCTCCGGGCGGACGAACAAAGACAGCGGGCGAAACGCGATAACAGTGCGCGGCCCGATAGCACGCGACGTTAGTTGCTCGCTTCCGATCCTATTACGATCTTCAGTTTCCATCTCCAGCGTTGTGCATCGTTATGCCGCGTAGACAGTGAAATTGTTAACCGAACGCTAATCAGCCCGTCGTCCCCTGTTCACCGATGCAGTGTTTCGCGGCGCTCTCGTTCGCGGGTCGATTCCGCGAGACTCTGCGAGACTGAAGTGAAGGTCTGGCGTTTGAGCGCGCAAGAGATTTTTCGCTTCCCGGAAAAATCGGAGCGATACAAAGAACGAGAGATAATAGCGTGCTGTCTTCTCGGAGGATCACTCCGCCCTCTCTCGAGTCGCCTCGCGTCAGTGGCTTTTGGTCCCCGCGAGTAAATTCCGTCTGCCTCGCTCGCTGAAAGTCGAGCTTATTTACATCCCCTTGCAATCTTTGTTTGTAAGATCCTGGACGTTTTTGCCGGCCGATCCCGTCGCGTCGGAATTCGGCGTCGTGTTGAATGAAGTCTGTGTTCCATTGTACGAGATTCGCTGTTTAATCGCAAGATTATTCGAAAGGAATGTGACTATCTTGAGTGAATTCAGTCGCTCGCAGCTCTCATCTACGGCCGTGCCATTTAAAACGAGCGACAAGGAAACTTGTGCATTTCATCTGTTACCTAAATAAAAGGTGTTGTTTTGTTTCGAGCAGCGCAGAGAATGAAGATTCCGAACTCTTGTTTAATGAACCATTAGTCACGTGCTCTTTTGTACTTGATATATGGTTTCTTTGTCAACACGTCGTAACTTAACGTCGTTAAAGTCATCCACTTTACTTTTACGGATCGTCAAGAACTAGAGAATTTTAGTGCTGTCGAGAGGAAAAACAAGAGACACCTTGGCGTGAGGAATTGGATGAAATTTAACAATATTATCGCGTTGTGTACGAAGAATATACAGTGTAAAGTTAAAGTTAGAAAAAACTCAGAAAATTCGAATAGTTTTAAATTCACTTAAAATAGGGACTCTCTTCGAATAACTTGATATTAATAAGATCGAGTCATAAAATTTTTAATTAGCAAAACTAAGATTTCCTTTAGCTTTTAATTAAAAAAAGTACATATATTTTTTCTACTCGGCAACGAATCTCGTCCTAAAAGTTGAAGATTTTAATCAATGAAATCGATTTATTTATAAATTCAAATAGCAGGTAGCAAATGGCCAGTCGTTGAACCGAAGCGAATTATCGGCGCAATCAGCTCGACGTCTCACGCGAGATCTATCGCTAATTTCCAGCGATAACGAGCCACGTGTTTGTTATCGATCTACGTGCGGCCAAAAGCAGACGACGAATCAAGCGAGAGAACTTTAGGGCCCGCAGGCCGCGTGTGCGCGGAGAACGCTCTTATCTCGATAATGGTTATCGAATAGACGAGAGAGAGAGAGAGAGAGGCGAGTCGCGGAGACTCTCGAGTCGAACAAAAGAGGAAAAAGAAGGACGTGAGAGAGGATCATCGTGCGGCAGAGGGCGACCTCGAGATAAGGGAGGACAGCAACGGGGAGGAGCCCGCCGATTGTAAATTATATTCACCCGCGCGCGTCGCGACTGCGGAAAAATCGGTCGGGCGGACGAAATAATTATTGTGCGCGCGTCCCGTCTCTCGCGCGCCCGCTCGCGCGCGAGCTCCTTCTTTGTGCGCGCGTACGCGAGAGGGCAGGGGGAAGGGTGGAGGATTAATCGCGCCATGCCGATCGCGACGTGAATCGAATGCGAGGTCCGCCGCGTCGTCGTCGAAGGGCGGAGAACGCGCCCGTGGCGCAGAGCGATCGGCAAAGTGTCGTCGCGGCGACCGTCCGCGGCCGAGCGGGGGGTGAAGGTGCTAGTGCTGGTGCCGGCGCCGGTGCCGGTGGTGAAGGAGTGGGACTCGTCATCTGGATGCCAGTTCTCGAAGGCGGAGTGCGAAAAAGGGCAGTGCGTAAAATGCGGATGAGAATCTGCGCCGCGACCAAGGAGTCCTACACGCTCCTCTCCAAGAAACGGTAAAGATACGCCTTCTCTCTGTCTGATTTTCCTTCTCGTCATTAGTACGTTACCGTGTATATAAGACGGGGGGAGGAGGGGGAGGGGGATATCTTTCGATTGCGCGGAGAATAATTGCGGATAGCTAATAGAAAATCTTCACGTCCGATTGCGCACGATCGCTCGCGATGAGCACGTGTGCGTGCCTCTCATCTTCCCGCGTCTCTCTCCCTGGACCCGCGTTCCAGTTGGCGCACACACGACGCTGGACGTTTAAACGCCCGTATCCGCGTGCCGCGTTCCGATTTCCGTCAAACGGTGTCCGTTCTCTTTTAGCGATACGCTAAAAGTCGAGCGGCCGTGGTTACAGTTAGGACGACGTAGTACGACGACCGTACGAAAGCGGAAAAAGAAGACTCCGGCTGGACGACGACGAGGGGAGAGAGGGGGAGGGGGAGGGCGAGTCGATCAAACCCGTAATCATAATTTACGGACGAAATATTTATGGACTGTCATTTCGTAAATTACCGCTTAAGATTACGGCTCGTTACACGGCCGCGCTCGCGCGAGCGCGCAATATTGCGAGTGAAAGAGAAAAAAGAGAAAGAGCGAGAGAAAGGAAAGAGCCAGGCCGGACCGTATAACGGACTCACTCTAACTTTTAACGACATCGCGCATTCGCCATGTGCGAGAAAAATGACGACGCGAAACTTTACTGTCCGTCGCGGATTCGCCGAAAATTGCATCTTCCCGTGTATCGCAGTCGATGTGACGTCAGCTAGGTATTTTGGATAGCTATTTTGCAAAAATCTGAATATCTTTTGATTTAAACATGAGGGAGGGTTTTCAAATTTCTGGGCATTTTATGCTCTAAATTTTTTATTTTGTCTACTTTAACAGTTATGTTGTAATTTTTCAACTTATAATTTCCATTTGACTGGATATACATTATTCCAACACGAAACAATTTTTTTAAATCTGCTTTAGAAAAACTTTAGGGATGTCTTCTACCGCGACACAATTTTCAAAAGAATTTGAGAAACATTTTTTTGTAGAATGTTAATATATTCTAGTATATATATTATATATGTATATTTATTTATACTTCAACAAGAAGCCAAGAAGTTGGTTTACAATAAGAAACTTACCTTGCATACCTTTTCATTTATTCACACTAGCCTTAAATTTACTTGAATAAATAACTCTAAACTAAACTAAATTTAAACATTTCACAGCTTTATGTATCACAGTCGCACGTTTGTCTGACTGTCAAAAATTTCCATCTTCTCTTTTTTAATTTGTCTTTTTCCTTACTTAATCTAATTAACGCATTTACCTTCACTTTCTCGAAATCATCTTTCCACACTTTTCTTAACTTTTCCTGTTTACTTCTGCCTAGTTTTAATAACCAATCTTTGGTATAAATGCATTCTCCACAAAGTGCCTCATACTAGCTATCTCTCTCTTCCTTGCAAAATACGCAACTTCTCGCCTCCTCATCTAACCAATATTTATTTCCTTCCTTCATCCTATTTCCTTTCCGCATTTTAGTTTCATTTATTATCCTAGTATATTTTTAGATTAACTTGGCATACATTATTTAAAAATTATTGGATCCTATTACGTCTTCATTTATCGCGATGCTACTGGAATCCTCGTATACTTGAGCAACATTTTACACGTACGATCTTGCAACTAAATACGAATATGTAATTTCACGGCGCTATTTTCCATACGTAAATCAGATGTTTGTGACATGTAATCACGTTTAGGAAAAAAATACCCATAGGATACTCGACACCGAATGGACGAAATGATCGATACTGCATTAAAGCTTCCTCGTCTGTGTAGCGTACGATCGATTTACGCGGCAGCCTCGACTCGGGCGATTCGCCCGCGGGTAGGAATAACTTTGCTCGCGATCTTTAAAACATACGTGAAGATAAATGCGACGTGCAAGTTGCTCGGGAAACGTCGTCCCGCGATTGTTGCATGATCCGTTGCATATTTGCAAGTTCGATCCGAGGCGAAAGTTGTCGTTTAAGCCATTATGTCCACAAGGCGACGACGCGGCGAGATACGTATCCGCGCCGGCGTACGGAATTATAATAATTTGTGGCGCGTCGTCATAAATATTCATTCGCACGTAGCTGTGTATGTACTTCGGCTATTTACACAGCCACAGTATAGAGGATCCTAAACAACCCCTTAGAGATTTTCGGTATCCGATTACCATTGCCGGCGTAAGTACGTACGACGGATAACGACTGGCAACTGTCTGTGTGCGTTTTATTTCGTTGGAGTGCGCGAGCGAATGCTTTACAGCTGTTCGCCGAGAGAGAATAAATTATTATCTTTTTTATTGCTAGACTAACACTTAATCGTTAGCATCAGGATAATTCGCCATTAACATAATCGGTGAGATTCGAGAGAAAGAGAAAACTTTGTATGTATGTACATGAATATACTTCGGAAATTAATGAATAAAGAAAAAAGAATAAATGAGAGATTTGTTGAATATTTATGATAGCTGCAACCAATTAAAATTAAACCATCAACAATCCGATTGAGTGAATTGTATTGTAATTTATTACATTATAAAGTAACATTTTACTGAGATTTGTGTATGTATATATATTATACATATAATAATATTCGTAAATTGATTTAAGTAATAATCTGTCGGTTAATTTAATTTAATTTTATAAATAAATCGCACATGTTTTGCACTTTGTTCGCAGCGTGTTCGAACAAGTTTCCTTCAAACTGCAATGCATTCATTAAATTGAAATTGATCTTAATGTTGATCTTAATTTATCGTCATGTGGCACTCAATGAAGAAGCATACAAACGCAAATATCGCAGCGATATAAGGGCTAATTGAACGATACATTGAATGCATTACAAGGAATTAGAAAACTATTGAAAGCCGTGAAGCCGTCACTGCTAATACTGATTTAGTAGTAGGAAGGGGGGCCCGAGAATGAGGCAAAAGGGGTGATCCCTGGGGGGACGCGCAGGTATAAAGGCAAACATCGTTCTCCCGTTTCGTGATCCGAGATGACACGCGATTGCTCCGATGTAACTTTCGAAAACAATTTTGCGCGGAATATTTATTGCCTGGGGGAGATGGGATGAACAAAGTTAGATACGCGAAACGCGACATACGTTACAAGCCTTAAACTTGCTAAATAACCCGCTCTTCCTTTAAAAATTTATGTGTTTGTCTGAAGTGATAATTTTCTTCTGCTACTTTTTTTTTCACATGCACGGGATGTTGGAATTTTTATGATCCGTGTCACTTTGTGCTTACATTGCTAAGGATACAAATTGATGCAGATGTAATAGTCGTACCCCACGTCATAATCGATTCCTATTTCAAAGCGTGTTAGCTAAATCTAGGTTTATGACTTTACGTAAATAAAGACCTTTTTTCTACTTTTTTTTTCTTCTAACGTAATAAGCTTGAACGTGTACGGTCGAACGAGGGTATTAGAGCACCGTCCTCCTCGTAAACGCAATCCTGATGCTGCGATTGACACGATAACATATACTTCGTGCAATTACCTCGAGCAGTTTTTTTTTTACGTTTCATTAATTCCTAAGTGGCTTCGATCGTCTTCCTCGTATCCGGCGTTTGAGATTGCACTCGCGAATATTTTCCCGATGAATCTCCGTCCGTGCCGGATGCGAGAAGAGAAGGACGCGTCTATAAAATCTCGTATTCGTCCATCCTTTTTATTCGATTTCTTACCTGATTCGAGTCTTTAAAAGAAATGGATTTAAGACACTTATCTTTCTCATTTAATATATCGAGCAACATTTATTCCAGCTGAAACTTAATTATTGAGATTAAAGTTGAAAATTAAATCGCATTAATGTAATGTATTGAAAGCTTCCGAGACAAGCAGGATATCTCTGTAAATTTTTGAGCTAAAGAGAATTTTCTGTTCAAAATCGGCGCCATGTTTCTTTGAGCAAAAATAACAAGGCAGACACACGGCACACCCCGTATATTAACACGTAAGTCGAGAACAAGTAACTGTGTGTTCGCGATATCTCCAACTGTCCGCTCGCTTCTCTCCTCTCTATCGTTCCGCTCTTACTCTTCTCTTCTCTCTGCTCTCGTCTCGTCCTCCTTGTAAGTACGCGTCCGTGCGTGTTGCAACTGCCACGCTACAGTCGACGCGTGTCGTCGTCTTTTCTCTTCTTTTTTTCTCTAGCCTTTCCCCCCCGTCTTCTCTCGGGATCCTTCTAATAATGAATCAAAGTACTGTATCGCGTCCTACGGACCATATAGTAGCAATGTTCTGGGTCGTATTAGCGACCGTTTGTCGCCATTTTAATTATTTTAATCGCCCCGTAAAATTGATCCCATAAAGTTCCTAAATACATTAGAGACTGACGCTTTTACGTTAATTATCTCGATATTCAACAATTGCTCACATTTTTAAAGTAATCAGTTCAAATGCAGTTATTTTATCTTCTCGTAATTCTACAATCGCTTAAGTAATTATGCAGTGCTATTTATTGTTTTTTAATTACATTTTATTAATTACTATCTTTGTTTCGGGTATCATTTTTTTACAGAAAGTAGAGATACTGTAAAAATTAAAAGAACGCAAATATATTCCCACATAAATAATGCATATTTTTTAATTGAAAAAAAATAGCATATTAACAAGTTGTAAGTAGGAAAGAACTTGCGGCGCTTTGAGATCGCGCATCTAGTTTGCGGCAAAGATATCGGAGGAGATTAGTTAATGTATCGCGGCAATAGATTTGCGATTGAACAAACGCCCTTATTCTCTAGCGGAAAAATTACGTTGTTAACGGTTGATGCGCTCGATCTTTTCCATTTCTTACGCCTAGCCGACGTTTCGCTCGGAGAATTATCGGATCATCGCGCCGGAGTGGCGAGTACAGTTATGGAAATGAATGCCCAGTCACAGCGGCTTATAAACGTGACTTATGGATACTGGAAGGATAGTCCTTTCACGAAACACTCGTCCGGTATACTAATTGTAAGCAATACTAAGCATGATAAATATATAAATCGATAGGCGCAAATCAGGAGCAAGGTGTTCAGCGTGAGAAGCAATATGTGCCACATCACGAATCCTTTAATTAACGCGAAAAAATGCCGTGTCATATACCGCAATGAAATTGGTCACGATTCACGGATATAAATTCATTGAATATTTTTATATTGCTTTTATCAGCCAATTCTCTCGGCGCTAAATTTATCGCTTTTGTGCCGCCGTACGTGCGCCACTTCTTTGAATATATACATCGAAAGCAATAGAAAGAACAGTTAACAACGTAAAGGCAGGAAGTAATATTTTATAGGATATGTTACATTTTTTTTTTAATTTTGTTATAACTGTATTTAAATCTTCGATACCGTATTAAATTTCATCGTTGCTTTAAAGGCGGATCCAGACGAGTCAAATGAGAGCGCGAATGAGCACGAACAAGTTGCTTGAATGAATACTAACGGCGGTAGTATTCGCACTCATTGAAGCAGCTTGCTCATTCGCGTTCGTTCGCACTCTTGATTGGTCTAGATTCAGCCCTCAACCTTTAAGAGAATACTCGCAGCAGCGCTTGAAGCCTCTGATACTCGACACAACACGGCGAATTCCGGGAACGGCGATATCGTCGCCGCTGTTATTACACAATGGACCATTCTACTTCATTATTCCTCGTTTCCGCGAATGCCCGCTCGCGATACCGATAACGCCGCGATGCAATAAAGTTAAGAAGGACGCGGGCGTGCTCGCATCTGTACTGGCTCTCTCGGCGAGTGTCTAGCGGAACGAGGAGAAGCCTGCTACTTGAGTTTCAAGGATGTGATAGATATTCCGACAATTCCAGGATATCTTTTAATTAATCGCGTCTATTTGTGCTTGTTTCCCCCCTGCTCATCGTTTCAAATTATCATTCATTTTGTATTTATATATCATAGGCTGATTCTATTTCTCTAACGGAACTGTATTTCTAATTTCTCTAACGGGCAATTATCGAGGGCAGAAAAGTTGTTAATAATCATTGATGATAATCATTACACGCATCTCGTAGTGAGCGTGTAACTTTGCAATTAGTTCGCAAAGTGGTTCGTTCGGTAGCATTTACTCACTTTGTAAGAGAGGAGAGGAGAAAAAGTAAGAGTAAACAGAGATAACCGCGTGTTCATCAGCGATACACTCGTCGTTAAAGCCACCAATCCTCGAAAGAGTAACTGGGACATAAATGCAACAACGCGGATACAAAATGACCACCTTCGTAACCCGTTTCTTATCGTGTCGGTAGAGCGTTATGCAAATTGCCCGAGAACCAAGTTTTAGACTCGATGTAATCTGGCGACGATTTTTCTTTTCTTTTTTTTTTCCTGTCGCGAGACATTATGTTATGGAAATGACTCATTTATCGCAGCCTTTCAAAGCGTTAACAGTGAGTGATAAAACACATGCGAGATATTGTCCAATGTCTCGGTCTTCGTAAGTCAAACAGAAATTAATAAATTATCGATTAAGATTTCTTGAAAGATTGAAAAAAGTAAAAACGGGAATTTGATTATATACTTAATATTAAATGAAACCAATTAATGTCTTGTTACAAGAATAAGTCAATAATTATACGTACTCTTTTTGTAAATTTATTAAAATAACTAGAAATAACGCTTTACAAGCGCCTCATTTTATGACATAGTTCCTTTGCTTTTCAACGCACATGATGCAGCATCTCATAAACTTGTTTATATCCTCAGTAAAAGAATATTTTTGATCTATCAGTTACGCGTATGCATTACTTCTTTTACGTTTTGGCAAATGCAACCCAATATGTGCATACGTGCATACGTATGCACATATGTGCATACGTGGATATTAATACCTCCATGTGTTACGTCTACGTGGTCCGAAATTACGCGTATCCCCCTCAAAACGGTCACTAAATCGTCCTCCACCGAGAGATCTCTATATCGATGGTAACAAGCAATTTTGAATGGACCAAAGATAATAATTTGAGAGAGCGAATAATTACGTCTGTTGAACCACTTGAAGATGCGGTGTACGCATAGTTGAGAGATTAATTAAAAACGATTTTTTATGATACAAAGTTTATATCATAAAAAAATCGTTTTTAATAAACAATTTTGAAGGAAATGATATACTTATTGTTAATAAATTTTAAAAATAAAATGTGGATAATTATTGAGATCTACTCTTTTATACAAACTGGAGTAAAAATATTTAAACAGAAGTAAGAAAAGATATTGTTGATATAAATGTATAATATATATTATTTATATGTATAATAATCGATAAATCTATAAATTTAAATATTTGCGAAGATATTTTAAATGTGGAAGTAAAACAATGTATAGGTATATCTTTTGAAAAGAAACAGCTGACACTTATATTTTCGAAATTGACTAGTTTTCAGTTATAATGAAAATTTTTTCCTGCTACGTTTGCCACGATTTATCGATGTTATTTATACGTGCAGCGATAAAAACGACGTATTAGCCCGGCGCCTATCTTCCGCTTTATTAAATCTTGAGGCTCTCTATTAAATCTTAATTGACTTGATAGCTGGTGCTTCTTGATGATAACCGTCAGGACTCAGATAATACACGCGTTAATAACATTTTATCGTGACTTCGTAAATCTCACAAAATTATTTTGTTCCATAAACGATAAAACATCAGACTTAATTTGAACGTACAGACAGACAACAATAGATATATAATTAAGTAACGGCTCTGAGCCGATTAGATAAAGATAAGGATAAATGTGCTATAAATCGCCCAACAAACATACAGCGCAAAGATTATAACAACAAAAAAAACGTTTGTAGTGTCGTGTACATTTTATCACCGGAATCAGCAATTATTACGCCGACAAACTTTCGTCACGCTTCGAGGAATCGCACACATATGTGCATACGTGGGTATTAATACCTCCACGTGTTACGTCCACGTGGTTCGAAGTTACGCGTATCCCCCTCAAAACGGGACGGTCACTAAATCGTCCTCCACCGAGAGATCTCTATATCGATGGTAACAAGCGTCGACCCCCTGGCTCGAAGAGGGCTATTGAGAGGGTAGATTATCGGAAGCCCCGTACAACCAATGGGACCACGATGACTGGAGGTCATCGGGGCAGGGGTGAGAGGGAGAGGGTGGGCAGGGGATGAAATTGGAGATTATGTCGAAAACGCGTCGCCCATCGTTTTCTGATATCTACGCTCGTACATGTTTACAGATGTGATTTCGTGTATGTACGTGAGTGCACACGAGTGTGTCAAGAGTTCGTCGTAACGCTTTGGCACGCGATCGAACCGGTTTCGCGAGGATAGCGTAATTGCGATTTACGCAAACCCTTCAGTTCCCCCGTCTTCGACGAACGGTGGATATGAACGGGACGACGATTTATTGGATTTACACGATCACTAGGAAAATATTTCGCGGCGTGATGATATTTTATGGGATTAACGAGCCAATTTGTGAATTAAAACTTTAATGTCTTAACTATACGACAAACTCTTATTTTTTGACTAAATAATATCCTGAGAAATCGATCAAGTTTTCTAATTTATAATTTCGTATTTAGGATTATAAGTTATTAATTAGAATGTATTATTTTATACATACAATGTGAAAATTTGTAATAATTTTTAAATGCTAAATTTTTAAATCTGAGTTTTTCTGAAAAAAGGTGGACGCATAGTGAAATTAATTTCAGACGTAAAATACGACGTAAAGTGTATTATTTCTTACCCATCGAAATAAATCATAAATATCGAAACCATATTTTAATATTATCATTTAGCATCTGTGCTCTCTCTCGATACCAAGAATGCTTTGTACGTCTAGAAGGTTGATGCAGTCTCGGGTCAAAGACGAAGCCGAGGCGAGGCAAAAGAGCCTTCTGGACAGGAAACGAGCAATTAAGAGGCCAGAGCGACCTTATCTCGCGCGAGCAGCATGCGAGGCGGCTTCTGATACTGTACGAGGGCGGATAGGGGCAAGGGGGGAGCTTTAAACGCGTACGAGAATCGGCACGAGACGTTCCTCGTCTCGTAAGATCGTCATCGGAATGCGACGAAATGACGGCAGAATTGGTGATTCACTGTGGTGTTAAATATTTGACTTTTCGATGAAAACTTTTAGCTTGTTTAAGTGCCCTAGATTGTTTATCTACATCAACTTTCACAATTATATCGCTTATATCGGAATTGAGGAAATGTTAAATGAAAGATATTGAATTATTGAATACGTTGAATTGCCTAAATTGCATTGAAAAAATTTGAAATATTTTGAATTAGTGAATTGTATTGTCTTCTTTTATCTTTATCTCTATACGATCATTTTAAATGAATTAGAGATGAGCAGCAGATTTTTTTTTAATTTTTTTATTAAATTTTTTTAAACTTAACTTATATTCATGAATTATATTTTTACTTCTGTACTTTGTGAAATATGTTTCTCATGAATTTAATGAAAATATGCATTTTTAACGAATATTAAAATTATAATGAAAGAAATATTTTAGAGTTGTGTTATATACATAAATATACCTGTGAAAATTTGTATGTTCTTTACATTTTTCTTGAATCAACTTTTTTTCTCTTTTCTTTCAATTTAGCCGGTTCTTTTCGAGGAATAAGCTAAGAAGTTTACGCGCGTTTGCGTGTAATTTTTACAGTCCAAAAATTCAACGCCACTATTCTTCCGGTTGGGTTATGCGAAATTTTTTCGCAGGAATGACATTAATTTCACTATAGTCCATATAATAGAGCTGCAACACGCGCCGCTTGTTTCCTTCTGCATACGCTTTATTAAATCAATTCAATTACCGATGCCGATATACGGAATGAGAGAGGGGGAGGGCGAGAGGGGAAGAGAGAGATGTGTTTGCATCAAACCGACGTTATCGAGCACGTAATCTGTCTGAATGGAATCGTACGCCGTAACCGCAATTCCGTCACATGTGGAAGCTCCGGCATAATGGCCATGTCGGGGGACGGTTCGAATGGCATACGTATATTATATATATATATGTGTACGCCACAATGGTAATCGGAGGGGTGTGTGGGACAGTGGGCACTTTGTGAGTCATGCGTCATCCATTCTGTGCTATGCGCACCCCTCTCGAGATCATCATCGAGATGCACGGGTCTTGCCTTCCCTCCTAGGGCGCGAGGTTTGGCCACGTTTCTATCGCTTCCGCGCAGGGGTACTTTGCATTTTTTTTTCGTTGCCTCCGCTTACCCTTTAATTATGTCTAGACCGCTGTCCAGCTCAATGTGATATTATACTCCCATTGATCGTCTCGAATGCGCGAGGAGAATTGTAAAACGTAAGATAGGTATATACGATACATATTTATTTAGAGAGATTTTATTTTTACGTTTTATAAAATTCTTAGAAAGTCAATGCCCTCTTAAGATATTTGTTAGTTTCCGTTCTGCTTCGCTTCGTCACGCTCTAGTGTCACAGAAATTATTGCGATTTTATTATTATTATTATTTTTTTATAATACTTTTCATAAATTTATAATTCCTCTTGTATGTACTCATAATGGATTTATCTCTTCAGACGGGTAAATAATCCTTCCATCGATTTCGATGGCTTTGACAGAAAACTCTCCCGAAAAATTTATAATTTAATCTGACACGCACGATAAACGTATACCTGCAGTGAACAAGCCTGGACTTTACGTAATGAACCAGAAGAAGAGAACCCTTTTTAAGAGTATCTGAATAACGAACAGACGGGGCGAGGAAAGGGTTGGTGCGATTCATCAAAACTTTAGCTGGACCCAACCCCCGAGATTATTGCCACCCGATAATTCGTTCCGAGAGTGCCTCTCGAAATCGTATTTTATCTCGCGCCAACGACCAACGGTTGGACTATCCGTTATTTGTTCACGACTGCAACACGAAGTCAAATATCAATTAGAGTCAAATGTCAACAACGCGCATAACGCGTTTATGAATTTTCATCCTGCATTTTGCGCAGCCGGTAAACAAATCCTATTCGACGGCGGCATTGTTTTGCGCACGTTATACGTTCGTTTTATTATTAAATGCCTGTTGTTTTGCCAACGATCGGAAATATAATTGCGCGAATTAATCCCCACGATGGTCATTGTAGATTAACACTCGGTTTAATTACGGTATCAAAACCAAGTGTTTCACATAAAGCGGTTTTTCACTTTATCATTTTACCTCTTTAAAACTGTTTAATGTATTATAAATTAAATTCAAATATTAAATTGTCTGTTTTTCACTTTTATATTAAGTACACGTGTGTGTAATTTATTTCAATATTAACTTAATATGATTTCATGCATTTTTTCATTTGATGCTTTTTTCATATTTTTTGAATTTACGGTACAGTTTGCCTCAGTTAATTATCCAGTATTAAAGTTTGCTTATGCGAGCGTAATTTTTATTAGC
This sequence comes from Tetramorium simillimum, assembly GCA_011636635.1. Taxonomy (NCBI): domain Eukaryota; kingdom Metazoa; phylum Arthropoda; class Insecta; order Hymenoptera; family Formicidae; genus Tetramorium; species Tetramorium simillimum. Next base: position 64,210 of record VBVQ01000105.1, on the reverse strand, counting down.
TTTCCTGCTTCTATTTTTAAGATATTATTACGCTCGAAAGTATGTTAAAGTCAAAATTAAATTATTAAATTATACGAGAGATATACAGACCCGTAGTATATTTTAAAACCACTGCCAAGATTTTTCCGCACAATCTCATTATCTCCAAATATTAAAAATGTGCCTTTTTATGAAATGCTAAAACAGACCTAGTTGTAAAGTTGATCCGAACCGTGAAAACAGTTAACGCGATTAATTAGGAAATACTCCGCTTACCGAAATACTTGGTATCAAGTTCCGAAAGGTTTGTACCGAGATGGAGGGCAATTTGCGCGATTTGAACAGGAAATCCGCGCAGCGCGTAAAGTTCGAAATTGTCGACTAAACTATGTGGAAATAAGCATGCGTACAGCAGTATAATGATAGCCGGCTTCGTTTATGCAACCACTGCACACAGAACCCGCGATGCAACGGTGGGGAACGAGAAACTTACGGCGGTGCGTTGGGCTTACCGATGTGCGTCGGCCGATAGCATCAGCCGCCACGCGCGCGTTTAATCTTCAACCGGCGATCGCGGGGGAGAGGGGGGGGGAAGAAAGGAAGAGATGATATACATATAACGATATTTTTTCGATTTTTTGCGCGACATTTAACAATAAGCTGCTTATAAATTAAATTATCTTTTTCCGTGATTTATTCATCTTTCGATTTCGATCCGACGAAATCAAATAATTCTCGAATAGTTGGCTTTGTCGACGAATGACTCGTTACGAAATCATTTTGTTATTCTTAGAAACACAGTTCCTGATCAGAATAACAAAATCCACATAATTAATTCTATAAATCGATTTAATTTTTAAAATAAGTGTACAAAATTCACGTAAAAATATTATTGTCCCAAATCTAACCGATAAATAATTTTTCTGGCTCTTTTTAATTTTACATTCTCATATAGGTCATATTTCACTTACTTGTTTATTCTTTTGTTTTTGTTATCGTATAATCGCGCAGCATAATTTCTAGTAATTCTCCAGGGCAATTGAAACATAAATATATAATTTTTCTCATTAAGCGTGTCACACTCTGGTGAATTATTCGTTCGAGAGTTCAACGGATTTAACATTCGAGGTTTCGGGGCTTAACGGAACGGTATAACGATCCGCCATATGGATAGGAAGCAAAGCGTAAATGACCGCGAATTACACGCGCATTACACGATCATGAATCGGCGCGCGTCTTCGATCGAAATCGGAGCGTGTCGATGCAATCTTGTCGTATTTGAAACGTCAGCGGGTATCAAAGCGAATTACCGCCGTATATTGTGGGCGCGTGCGACATGTAAGTACTCTAATTCTAATCCCGTTGGCATATGGACGTACCGTTGAATAAACCGGCCAAGCGTGGACGCGGGCGACCACCACGAACGGCGCGCACGCGAGCCATTTACGTGAATCACATCGAGCGAAATTCAGCACGGGTCCGGAAAACTAATTAAGAAATACCGAAGAATTGAAGAAGGACCGAGTTAAGAGAATAATACGAGTTAAGAAATCCTTGGAATATTCATCCCATCGCATGAGATTTTAAAATAAAGAATAATTCATTAAGATTTAATATCATTCGGTTAATTTTAAATATCACGCTTGAAAAATCTCCATTAATTTATTTAAAAAATGATAAATGAGTAATAAAATAATTTTGTGATTAAAAATATATCGAGAAAGGTAATTAGAAATTTATTGTTATTAATGATTGTTTTGCATAAAAAATACAATATATGTATATTTGTATACATATACATACAATGCTCTAGGTATGGTAGGTAAATGCTCTAAATATAAGATGTTAAAAAATTTAATGTCTGAATTGCTAGCGTAACGATAACCAAAATAAATATTTTTTGTTAAATAATCATGGGTTTAACATTGAGTGGTTAGTCAATTTGCGAAGAAGGTTTTTAACGGATTAGTTAACAAAATTATTTGTTTTGGTTTATGTTTGGGTATTGTCATAACAAAGTAATGCAAAATGTAAATATTTTCTATTATTCTCGTGAGGAATATAATAGAGCCTCCTTTCGAAAATTTTTAAATCTCTTTCACAGAATTTAAAACGGATAGGTAATTAGAGTCAATCGTGTCATACACAATTCGATCTTTTCTACATACATATATCTGTTTTTATATTTGGGATTTACAATTTTAACACCGATTACAAACAGACTTTTCTATAGAAAAGAGTATTCATGGCAAGATATTCACAGTGAATTGCTTTATTCCATCGAGGTGGCAATCGAATAAATTTTTGATCGGATTTATATTCGGTTCTCTTAGTTCATAGAGTAGCGCACATTTGTTTGCGTCTCAATTGTCTCAATGTAAAAAATATTTTATTCTTATAATCATACCTAACAACTTTCTTCAATTTCTTACTTTATCTACACAGATTAACTAGTTACTCATCAATTTCAGACTCATAATTGTTTAATAAAAAAATATTTGTTTTCTTTTATCCCTTTTATTAATCTCAACGGTTTTGGGATTGAATTTTAAAATATTTTACATAAAATTTGATAAATTATGTTGTACGTATAAATTGTATTACATGTGAAATTCTATATATACCTATAATAACCCTGTAAACTTGTTAAAAGTTTGATAGCCATCTATTCAATAAACGACAAATGAATTAATTTACGTAGCACATGACTCCAATTAGTTCTCGTGTAACGTTTGCGTCTCAGCGATATCTCACCTCAGCCAATTAATCTCATATCTGACATTAATTCGTCCGAGGAACGAGCCTTTTCACGCACGTGACGAATACGAGGGGTATTTCGCTGGGCTTACTCCCCCGCGTATCTCGATGGAAACCAAAGATAGGTAATCCACACCGCGTGCTGCACGCTCCGTGTTGCTCGCTTAGGCCCTCGTTGTAGGCGATGTCATCTGCTGCGAAAAGCTGCCTAGTAAGATATCGTTATGCGTCGCCGCGGCCGCGCACGCAATCGCAATACGATTCTGTGTTTACGATAACCTGGCAAGCATTTGTATTCGACTCTCGTTCGACTCACTCATTCGTCCGATTTGCATCCCTTCGTCGGCGAACCGGAGCGTCGCTCGTGAAACCGATTCTGTTCACGAATCGAGTATAGAAATACATGGAAAAAAATTTGCTATTTGCAAGAAATTTTTATTTAGTTCCAATAAGTGGTTATTTTCAATATTTGCGAGAAAATTATTTTATTTTAAAATATTACATGTATTAATATTAAATAAATATTTAATTATATTTATTTTAATTTAAAAATATTTGACATACAATTTTAAGTACAAATATTAATACAATATACAATATTAATTAAAATTTTTGTTTTAAAATAAAAATATACTTTAAGTAAATATTATCTAAAATGAAAATTTTTGTTTGCAATTATAAAACCTATTCATTAAAATAAAGAAAATAATCAAGTAAAAGAATTTACTTGCTTTTAGTAATTTTTTTTCTTTGCGTATGGGATACACGGGCGCGTGCATCTCCCGATTTTTGAAAAGGAAAATGTTCGATTGAAGAGCCATCGCCCTTATGCGCACTAGAGCATGGGACAGGAATACGTATGCGATATTTGTGCGCGGTGCAGAATACAGCGCGAACATCCGTTGAAGAATCAACATGCACCCACGTGCAAAGTACGCAATACAGTGTAAAATTGCAGACGGAATTTCGGTCTCCCGAGCGGAATACAGGGGGAACGCTCGTAAAACTATAAATAGGATTCCGGTCTTGGATTCGCGAATCGCAAATTGCCTAAAGTGGGTTTAATGGGCCGGCTAATCGGTTCCGAGTACTCCGAGACACGAGGACCCCGGCTAAAGGAGACGCGCTGTTCCTTTTGTGCTATTTTTCCGGCCGTGTCGAACGTCGATCGTTCGTTGGCCGCGGTGCAGGGAAACACATGCGCATAAATGCATCGTCGTCCTTGGAGCTGTGCGGCGGTGATAATGCGCGTTACACCGCGCGGCGCTTTGGCACGGCGAATCGACAGCGAATGTTCTCTCGAGTGTAGAATTTCGAGGGTTGCCATTGAGAGATAGGAAGGACGAGGAGAACATAGAAAGGAGGCGTGAATGCTCTCTTTGTCGGCATGCAAATGTCAGCGCGACGCCGCGCTAGGGTGCAGCGGCATTATGCCCGATGCACAATGTCGAAGTGCTTATAATAATGGTAATGAGAGGAGAAATACGGTCTGTGCAAATGTGTGCAAGGACTAGTCCGCCGTTAGACACGTGGGCAGACTCCCCGGATCCAGAAGCGAAATGGGGACTTCATCAAATTTAGAAACCAAATTGTCTTTCAAATTGATTAATCAGTTTTTCTCTCGTTCTCTATTATTTCTTAGCAATCTGACAATATATTAAGTTTAAAAATATATATTTGGCCATATGTTACACTTTATTGTGATTTTATGTGTAAATATATTCATATTTTTCATACTTAATGCATAGTATTTATATTAAAACGTAGTCGTATTAAAATAAAAAGTATTTGATCTTGTGACGAGGTACTCTAAACGAAAAAGAAAAAAAAATATATATAATATTATCGCGACTTGTCTACTCGATGCACTCGGATATATCGGTTCTTATTTCAAGTTATTGCTGCTGCGTCCCTGAGAGACATATCTCCCCGAGCTCGTGCACTTACGGGGTGTCGCGTATTTTTCTGACGTTGGAGGCCGGAGGTAGCCGTCAACGTATGTACATATACACGTAGCCGCGACATATGCTGCCGCGCGCATATATCACGTCTCGTCAACCCCTCGAGCAACCGGACCCCGGGACCCCCGAAATTACGAGGGAGTCTGTTTATTATTCTTCTCTCTCTTCCTCTCGTCTCTTTGCCCTCTGTCCAAACACATGACGCCACGCAAACGGCAATAATAATCCTCATTTAATTGTTTTCTCAGCACGATGCGTATTCTCTAGGGAGGATAAATAAAGCTACGGCGGTTTTCCGAGACTATTCCGAAAGAAAGTAACGTAGAGGATATTTCCTAATTGAAATTTAAAGAATGTTATTTCACGTCGAGAAGATGTTTAACTCAACTGATATCACTATCGTCATATTGATTAAAACTAGTGATATCTATCTTATATAAATTTCATATGATTTTTAAAGACATTTCGTCCGTAATTTCTGAAAATTAAAGATTCTTAAAGATAACCTTAGAATGTGTGTCTGTGGATAATTTTCTAAATAAATTCCTCACAATAAAATTTAGATGTTTTAACAATTTGAATATCTTGCACAGCCACATATGCCGCTTTCGCGGAAACTCCATACAAATAAACAAGGAAGTCTCGGATTACGGTCGCGCAAGACTGGGCGGGAATATGTCTCTCTTCTTATTCGATCCTCGCCTCATATACCACTGGATGCAAAAGGCTTGCAGTGATTCTGCGTTACGATCAGACGTATTCCGCACTATGTGGTTTGAAGTCCAACACGTGGGCGTGACAGAAGAGTACGCGAATAGGACGTTTAAGTGCTTCTAGATCGGAATATTTTCCAGAACAATTCCAGATTTCGACGGAACGTTCCCACTGTCTTGATTTAGTCTTGATTTAGATAAAGTTTTTATTCGAATTTTACTCGTTTAAACATTTTTTTTATTAAAACATACAATATGCATAAATATCGAGTGGCAAAATATCGTTTCGCAATTTATAGAGTGAAACGTTTGATTATTTACTGCCTCGATTGGAGATGTGCACTCTGATAAAAAAAAAATCACTTGGTTGACAAATGATAATCGCCGTATAGCGAATATTCTCGATATAGTGCACTCGCTGGCGCTCGATTTATTCATCGAGGGGTGACGGACGATCGTTCGAAAATCAGTCGGCGATGGAAGAAAAGAGACACTGTCGCTAATATAGACATATCATAAATCACGGTGAACCGACAGTGTCAACGTTGATGCACCGCCGCCGCCGCTGCCGATTTATCGATTCGTCGAATTTCCATGCCGCCGTGAGGCTGTCGCAGATAAAGCTAGGGGAGAAAGACAATCCCGATGATTTTTCGACAGGGTAAAATCAAATGCTCTGTATACGTCTCTATATTTCCAAACGAAAGCACGATGTGATATGGACATCTTGTCGAACGATCGTAAGACTACTAATTTTGTGCAACAGGAAATCTCTTACATTTGTAATTTATAATTACATTTGTTCGTAATTAATTTTTTGTTTATTTTTAATGCGTAATTGTTTTACTTTTAATGGTAATTATATTTCAAATACGACAACCCTTCCTTCTCGATGTGTCGTTTTTATCTTATTTCGATTAAATCGCATTAAAAGCACCGTCGTACTTGTACGATCGGATTATCTACCGCGTTTACACGAGAAACAGGTACACGTAGATCGGATTTCTACAGCCCAGTTGCTCATCGATACAAAGGGAGTACCCTCACGTGTCCAACCCTTTTACTGCATGCCAAGTGGGCTCGAAAGAGACAAAAAAAAACCGACACGAACGAGAAAGTAGAAATAAATTTGGAATAAATAAATGAATAATATCAATAAAAAAATTAGATCGTAGTACTACGGTTAAGAAGAGTTTTCGAAAGTTGAGATAGAAGTACTTTTTCAAGGGAGTAAAAGGTGGTCCGAATGGCCATTTGGGGAACTAGACAGGGAGGAATAGAAACAAAGAGGAAAATTTTCGGTCGCGCATCAATCACGGATGTCTGTGAGAATGACAGTGTGCGCGCGCGCGCGCATGTGTGTGTGCGTATAAGCGTGTGACATGTATTAACATATTCATGCGTGACAAACTGCGCGCAAGGACCTCTTTCTGGACGCATCTGTCCGTCAATCTCCCGGGCCCTTTCCGCATCGTGAAAAGTGTGAAACCGGACGGACGAGGCTGTCGAAAAAAACCGAGGGATATTTATTTTTTGCTCTACTCTCGGCTCATCGCGTGCTCGATAGAAATAAGACGCCGAAGACTAAATAATAAAAGGGTTAAATTTCGAAATGTATTTACACGTTGTAATTAATAATTATTTATTATTGTTATTAATAATTATTTAATTATTTATGTTATTAGTAACGAAGCATTATTAATTAGTGTTAATTATAATTATTAGGTCATTAAAAATAATTGAAGAATTATAATTGTTAATTATCAATATTTACGTACCAAATAAAATACATATTGGAACTCGAGCCACAATGGACAAAGTATCGTTGTGCCCGGCGATGATATTTCTTCGAGATTTACTGCACTCGGATCGATCGGAGCGACGTATCGATCAGATAGATCGGACCTGACCCAGCGGCCAATGTATTACGTAACGGAATTCATATGGGAACGCATAAGAAACGCGTGCACGTCGATCAGTCGACGAAGATACATGCGACGCGTTAGTTCTGCCGACGTTATCAACTAAGGGAAATTGGTGATGTAATTAATTTACGCATATATAAATGCATATAATCGATATAGTTCTTTATTTTATACAAAATTTATTAAATATAAACATTATATATAATATATACAAGGTATTCCAGAACAACTGTACTTCTCGTGTGAAGGTATAGTGGATTGAACAAAAAGTCTCATATCATGTAATTCGATATAGCTCAAGCGGTTTGAGGGCTTCTCTTATATCATCTCTGCGCGCTCTCATTCGTCCGATTGTAATAATTAATATCTCGATTATTAAATATCAAAACGATATGGAACTTTTAGAGTTTATTCATTTGAAATTACAGCCAAGAAACGGGACTTGCTTTACATTATGTTTAACCACATCACCTTCACGTATACTATACTTATTCTTTTATTCTTCCCTGTTATATTCTATCCTACTTAGTAAATATAATGTAAAATTAAATAGTACGCGCAATTAATTTATATCCGATACAAATAATACGGATCAAGAAAACTTGGAACGTAATTTCGATCGAGATAGAGACCGGCTATTCTCGCTTAAGTTATATAATTACATGTCGATATATCGAAAAAGATACGACATTGTAGTATCTTATCGTTAATTTATTGAATACAGACAGAGTCGTAGATACAAATCACGCACGCGTTACTTTGTACACGCCTGCATTCTAGTCGGTTGCATATTTTTGTCGAAAGTGATAAACCCGTTGTATCTACTAAATAAAGACAACCACGCGATAACTTTCACGAGATAAAATTCTTGCTTGGGCCCGGGCACGATTTATCGGGCGTTAATCGAGTCGCGCGAATTCTCGAATCACTTTATTTGCCTAGGTAAATACAATTCTTCGAGGTACACGTGACTGATTATTCTCAGCTCTACGAAAAAACCGATACTTTTAAAATTTAATACTGTGGAACAATACAACAACAAATGGACATGAATAAGAGTGATTTCTGCAATTGTACTTTTAATTTTTAATCAAGTAAATTCAGAGGTTTTTGAAAATGCTAGAACAATGTTTAATTCCGGTTGTAACTCTCATTAATTCGTTTTGAATGAAATTTGATATTAATTTGAATACAGAGAGAGAGAGAGAACAATTTTTTTTTTAATATTGTACAAATGTAGTAGTTGTTTCACGAAAATTTGGATTGCCATAGTACTTTAATTATATTTATATTAATAATAACGTTGTAATATCCTTTATATCTTTTTTTTTATCGTGCTGACGCTCCTTCAGTTAATTACGAAAATCCATCAGAGCTTTGATTGATTTTTCTACGGGATTTCGGATTGTCTGTCACTCTGAGCGCGCATTGCAAAATTGATTTTGCAACGCGCAAGTGGCACGGCGTCTGCTGCGGAACTCGTTTGTCCGGTTACTTTCCATTCGCGAGTGCACTTCGGCTCGCGTTCGCATTGATCGCTCGTATTTTTTTTTGTTTTGCTTTCTATAAACGCGCGAGGCCGCAGCCCAGAATATTAATCGTTTTTCGGCCGTCGGGACACTCCGAACAACGTGGATGAGGAATTCCGTGACGTCGCGAGCCTGTCGCGCGTCACTTCGAGATTGCTGTCAATTTCATAAAACTGAAATAAACGATTTTGAACGTTTCACCCCTCGATGCGTCTCGTTAACATTTTTTAATTAAAAAATTTAATGTCGTATTTGCATCTTGGTGCCAAAACGAATATGATTTCACGCTGTTATTACTCCTACGTTTCGACTTTTATCCGTGGCCTACATTCCGTGGATAAAAATGATAAAAAAAGGGGACCTATTCGGGCTCTTCTTCTGCTTTTTATTCATATATCCTGTTACTGTTCATTAAACGTTATTTCATTATCGAGGAATTACTGTACCGCTATTTTGGGTCGAAAATGGTCGATATTCCGTTTTAAAAATAAGAGATTTTAAAAGAGACACGTTCTCTAAATTAAACGTTGGGCACGTGAATGAAGCTCTTGAAGCGTAATCTTCGTGAGTGTACTTATGGGATTACGAACGTGATTATTAGGACGTTCATCCTGGCATGCGCTAATTTTTTCTTTGTTCGTCCTGCAGCGAAGCGTCCGGTCGCTCTCGGCTCGGTCGAGCTCGTCATTCGAGCGTTTTATCAAATTAACTCGTTTAATTGGGCGCGTCCATTATTCCGTGGCACCCGTGGGGTACGGAGAAACACGATTCTATGGGAAACGCGCGCAATTCCGCATTGAATCCGAATGACGCAAGCTCCCTTTTTCATAAACGCAACACCTACGAGAATTTTTTGGATGAAATTCATCACCTTGATTGGAGGTAACTTTAGCTTTCGAAATTTCTCACTGAAGTAAATTAGTTTTTTTTTTTTTTTTCCAAGCGTTCTCTTTCAAACATTACACTTCTTTGGGTATTCAATTTTTTAATATTTACCTTATGCTCATCGGAGGGCTTGAGATTGTTTATCACTGCTGAGGATGACTTGAAGTACAGTCGAAACATACGATTTATAATTTTGTTATAGAATTGTTAATTAAATATTAATTATAGTTAACTTACGCACTAAGAACCGCGTTTGACTCACAAAGTCAATTTTCCTGTTATTTGTATATGTATATATATTTTTTTATAGTTGATTTTGTTTCTTATAGATTTCTAGCTATTTTTGTATTACACAGAAATTTACTTTCTTGAACGGAAAAACATTTAAATGACACGAGTATGCAAAGATTAGAGTAAAGCAAAAATAATACATATAAATACGCGAAATTACGCGTTATTATTTCAGCGGACCGGTTAACGGGTGATCTCGTTTGCGTAATAATCGGCTTGGAAATGGGAAACGACAATGGCGGTCGCGGCGGAATGCGCAACTGTCGACGAATAGGTACAAACGATAAATGCCACTTGCAACAAGTTTGTCTTGTCCGTCGAGAGTTAACAAATACCGTTGTTAGCTGCAAAAAAAAAAACACCGAGTTGAATTGCGATCGTTAAATCCCCAGTACAATTGTTACGTCAAAATTTACTTGAAACTCGTGATCGATACTTGGATTATAGATCGATGCTGCCATTTCTAAAAGTTATTTAGAGAAATATATATAATATATATATTTTTTAAACAAATTAAAGACGCATTAAGATAGAGAAATTATCTCTCTTCTCGTTTTCCTTTTTCTTTTTGCTCAATTTTCATTTCGCTGCTCTTTTTTTTCTGACCGGCATTAAACCCAAGTTATGGCATGACGCGAGTTACGTTTGGAGACGCAACGCGCAATAGCGGGTCCTTTATGGCATTCGGCCGAGTATGCCGAACGTGCAATTATCAGACACGACATAAATGCCAGGCTGTGGGAAGAAAGATTGCGGGCCGTTTTAGAAATGCGCCGATTTCTTTCGTCGAGAAAGACACGAGGCTGTGCCAGCTCGTCGCTTTCGCGAAATCTTCTCTTTCGCAATGTCGCGCGTAACATTTCCCTGCCATTTCTCGTCTCATTGCCTTTGAATGCCGCATCAAACTCGCCAAATCGATCCTAATCGCATCGATTTTGTGAATACCAACGTTTGATCGGACTTCCTAAACACACATTTCATTTGGAACGAAGTAAAACATTAAATAGATGTTAGATGACAGATTTAAAAAATGAGGTAATAAATATATTGTAAATAACGTGAGTCGTTAAATGAAACTGGTATTAAGTAAAATTTATAAAACATGATTCTTGGGTAACTCTTATTTCGCTTGCGTAATTGCTAATCTGGGAACTTCTCGCGAATTTAGAATACCGGACTGTGATTAAGGGCTTCTTCTTTTTCTTTTTTTTTTCTCAAGACGAATGAGGACGCAATGAGCCTCGGAGAAAAGGATGTCACCGCTGAGACGATGTCGTCATCGTCATTACAATCCGAAAAAGTCCGCAGCTGTTGTCGCTAGATGCAATCGCTCGTTCTTGATTCGGTTCGTTCCAGCTTCGTCTTCATTTTTCAGAGGCTATTCCGAATTTGGCGATCTTATCGAAGACTTGAACGATATTCCCAGGAGATCTCGTTCCGATCTCCGAAGTATCCCACACTAATCTTATGGGAAAGTAGATCCCGGTAAATCAGCTCGTTTTTTTTCATATATTATAGCTTACTGAATAAAAAATATGATGGGTTTAAAGTCAAATAATGGATAATTATTAATAATATATATCATATAATATACATATATATTTGAATTTATATATGCGGTATATATAGACTTTCTTCTGGAATCAATAAAAATAACTTTTCTATAAGAGATTTTTTATGTATTCTGGCATTTTCAAACGATACTCGCAAAGCCTAAATTTTTCGTATTTGACTTATTATAGACCAGTAATTATCCATTTGTTTTCGAGCCCATTACATCTGTTCAGCAGATCATAAGCTATAATATATGAAAAAATATGATTAAATCAACTGACTTTATCAGAACCACATAAGATTACTACAAGATAACTAATCTCATTCTTCGATTTTTGAGCTCAGCTTCTCGGAAGTCTGTTAGAAAGATCGTTCTCCAATTCGAATTTTATCGCGTTTACTTATTTTTACTTAAATATTGATTAATCGGATAATTTAATTGATCGGATTGCACGTAGTCACGCACCGTTCCGCACATTCTCTTCATTTATTCAACAGTTTAACGCTTGAGTAGAGTCGCTCGCTCTTGAATTTCAAAGAATGACCGACGAATCGGCGGCGGCGTAAAGCCAGCCGTTCGCGCTTTATATCTCGTGCGTGATTTTCTCGATCCTCTGGTGAGGCGAGTTCTCTCTGCCGCGCGCGCGCGCGCGCGCGCGAGCGCGATAGAAATACGATCGTACGAAGCGATTATTTCTTTGCGGCACGGAGCCTGGATAATTGCTATCTCGCTTATTGCGCCTCGGTCTCGCTTGTTGCGTTTTGGTCAACGAGTATTTGGAATGAACGCAGTGGCGTAGTTCGAGTCTCTTAATCTTATCTGACGGAGGTCTTTCTTTACACCTATCAAGATGTAAATTGTTTTCCTTGCTCGTATGTCGAACAATATCGTTGAACAACGTTCATAATACGAGAGATGGTCGATAATCCGTCAAACCTGAGGCAAACTTTTCCGCATTATCGAAGTTGCAGATTAGGATTCGATTTGGTTACAATATGGGCATTTTGATGCTGAAATAGATTTGAACTTGTATTTATTAAGCGCTTTAAAGCGATTGTACGAAAGAAGTAATTTTTTTTATTGATCTAGCTATTGATTAAGCCGCGAAACTCCAAACTGTGTGTAGCTAGATTAATATCTAAATACGAGAACTCGTTACAAATTTTTCCATTACATTTCTGTTCCGAGTCTCTCTTTACATCGCATCGGCAGAAAAGTAACACTGACTACGCTCCTGATGCAAATTCTTGTCCCGTAGTCAGAGTTGGTAGTTATGCAGAAAAGAACATTCTCCGAGTAGTTACTCGGGGCTCGATTCGACAGGTCCCTGTACCTTATTAGAATTTATATTTCAGAGTATTTCAGGAAATTGCGCGCTGCCTTTCAACCGGGTATTTTCTAATGAATCCGGGATCATTTTTCCTTCCCTCCAGAGAGGTCGTTCGTTAAGCCGGCGATTTTTCACCGTTGCAGAAATCTCTAACATAAAATTTCGGAATGTAGGACTGACCCGCTTGACATTAACCGGACTCGCCTTCCAGTATAACAAGTTCACAGTGTCGCTAATAATCTTGTAGCATTACTGTGCTCGATTTAAGAACATGATGGTCGGTGTCGTTTTTCCGTCAAAAAATTGCATACTTAACGAATATCGTTTAACTCGTCTAATAATAACCTGGAATATTATCAGCAAAAAAGATATAAACTACCGCGCATAATTATTCGAATGATTTCAAGAGTTCTAAAAATAAAAGGTTACAAAGAAAAAATAATATTTGTTGTTATGAAAACTATTTTACGTGATAAACTTATAGACTAGATTATAACGTAATAATATTTAATTAAAAATTATTTATTAATTTTTATTTGAGTGATGTTTATTAATACATGTGCACTCTTTGTTTTGATTACTTTTTACAAATTTTTTGCATTTGTCAAATTAATTTCATTAATGTTTCTGCTATTTTATTCCACGCTCTTTATAATTTCTTCCACATGTCTTTTTTGTTTGTATAAGAAGTGTATATTTTAATAAATAAAATAGTATAATATTAAATTAAAGATAATTGAAAATAATTCGATGAACGTTGTCTCGACAATTTAAATTTAGAATATAATCAATTACAATTTATATGTAATAAAAATAGCATTCATTATTCTAATAAGATATTATTTGTATTACTAACAGTATGGAACATTTACTTATTGTTAGTTTCGAGAATCGGAGTAAAGTATAAAGTGTCTATTATTTCTTGTAAAGAAAGAAGAAGAGAGAGATACGCGATGAGTAAATTATGCATTTTGTGCGTCCTTGGCGATTTTTCACTTTATCTTCGGTAAATATCGCGCGTTGTTTATCATAAGTTTTCCATCCACGAGATCCACAAAGTGCTTTACTCTGAGACGTAGTCAAACCCACGCGTCACCGCAATATCATTACGGGCAGACAGGAGAAAGAAGAAGAGAGAGAGTATGTCTTGTAATAATATCGTGTAATTTACGTACGGGCGAGTTATTACGCGGCGCGGAAATATGTTAATATGCCTATTTCTTAATATACAACCGGTAATGATGCACTTTACTTTATGGGATCGCGCGCACAGAACGTGTTTTCGAAACGACTAATATCTCCCGTGCCGCCGAAGAAAGCACGAGATTTTTCCGTTAACGCGTTTAACCTTATGCACTCCAGGAAATAGGCTCGACCAGGAAGCTGACCGTCGAGATTTTTTAAAGGATTGACAATGTATTGTCTCGTTTGTATTGTGCCGTTCAGTACGAAATTATGAACTGGCATGAAGATTGCCTTGAGATGCCAGTCATCATTAGGGATAAAATTAAATTTAATGTGTGTTTAAAACTCCGAATCAAATCCAACAATCAAGTTTTATTTTCGAGTAATATTCATAAGAAGTGTTATTTCATATATTATATTTGCGAAGTTATCGATCTCAACTAACAAGTTTCGAATAAGTATCTAGGATTCAAAGTGTACTTAGAAGTAGTTTCTATCTTAATAAATTGAATCTTTTACAAATAGTGCTCGAATTCCAAGATTAAAATTGTTAATTTAAAAAATGTAATATATAAATATTTCAAATAACTCATTTTATTTTTTAATTGTATTTTTATTACATTTAATTTCAATGATTGATAATTTAATATTTGTAATAATCGATAAAAAATATATTAAAATAATTGTCGCTTTCGACAAACTTTTTGATTAAAAGGAACATAAAATTTCTAGTAAAGTATTTATATAAAAGATTCATTCATACATTTGATCCATATTTGATCCACATTGGAAATAAAACTCTTGTTTTTCAATCTACTTGTAAAGATTAAATCCATTTCATTCAGATTCAAGTTTTGAAATTACTGCTTTTATTTCTATTTTGAATAATCATAGAGAAATCTCTACAGAGGTTCTCTATAAAAGTAGAATTTTTCAAACTCATTTCGTCCCGATTCAAATCTAGTTGAAAGTCGTGTTTTTATTTCTCAAAGTCATCATAGAGAATTCGAAACCACGCTATAAACAGATTGAAATCTACTTGTAAGATGCTCAATCCCATTACCGGTCGTCATGTCTAGTCGCCGTAATAATAATTCTGACGTCTCTGCATCTTGATACTCTATTTACGGAAGAACTGTGGGAAGAGTCGCTACTAATCGCTCGTGACTCGCTTGTTTTTCAGGAGACAGCAGCTGGAACAGCCCGTATACTGCGAGTCCGAGTCGCGACGACCCACCACCGTGGAAGATGACAAGCAAGACGTCTCAGGCACCAATCCGGAGAAAGTTAAGGTAAGCTATGATTACATTGTCGGCTACGCTATGGAACATTTTCAAGAATTAGCTGGTACAGTTATACACATGGTCATGATTTGATTTAGCACTCGCGACAATTAATCACGTAGCTTTACGAATGAGGGCAAGAAACGTGAAGGAAAATGTATTCTGAAATATCTGTTGTAGAGCACGACGCAGGATCTATTCGAATTACTCGAGCGAGTGCAGAGTTCGCGTCTCGATGATCAACGCTGCGTTCTGCCGTCATACTTCTCTCAGGTATGTAACAGGTTTTGTATTTATCCTAAGATTTACTCACGCGTATTATCATCGCAATTATTATTACGGGCCACAGAGAGAAAGAGAAAAGAAAAGAAAGCGTCTCGTAATTATAACATGTAACTTATGTACGGACGAGTTATTACGCGGTGCGAAAATATGTTAATACACTTTTCTTAATACACACTGAATCACGCAGATACGTGCATAATACTATAAAATAAATTATCTAGAAAATAGAAATAATAAGAAAATGCTCTTTCTAACAATAGATTTTTCTATAGAACTATAGAAAAACCAGAAGCTTCTTAGAATAAAACTCTTTCTAAAATGATCAATTATGATACAAAGAACTCCTTATATTTATATGACATAATGTGCATTTAAGAATAAAAATGTTTACGACACATTTTATCATTTTTATTTAGACAACTTTCCGCGTAATCCTTATTTAACTCAACTGTAACATACCGGTGCCCGTATATTCTAAATTCTAAAAGACCTGCTAGCCTCTCGTTATCTAATTTCATGCATTTAACCGTAATTTAACGAGTAATTGCTCGAAAGCCTCACGAAAGCTGGTCCAAATTTATGACATTTCACTTCTGTCACACGCTTTCACGATCGATTTAATTTTCAAGCGTTTCGAAATGACATTGACAATTGTCTCAACGTCGCGCGGCCGAATATCTCAAACATCAATCTAATGCTACGTAATCATCATATGCATAAATCGTTATATCACTTCGTGAAAATGGTTGAGAAAAGAACCTTTGAATGGGAACATGTTATGCATCACTTGAATCGTAATAGATTTTACATAAAACTTTATAATCAAAGTTTCATCTTAAAAAAAATTATGTATTTTTTTATTATTGACGCAACTGTTTGAAAGAAGATAATAATCGGTTTCGCAAAGTAAATGTCTTCGTGAAAAAAAAAAAGGAAACAATGCCTTTTCTTTAAATCGTCCATTCAATTATTCTCAACTTTTCGTTTCTTGCGCGTAAATCTCGCGTGACCCTGTCCGCGCTACGAGAACGAGCTGGAGATGAATGGACGACGATGCGTGAAAGAGGAGATGGGAAGAGGCTGAGAATGAATGAACAACGCGATCCGTCACGGCTGCCTGGACGCGGGCGAAAGAACTCGAGACGAATCGCCCGATCGCGCATCGCTTGATTTCCTGCGATCGGGCAGAGCTGTGTCGCGCATGAAACCCCGTATCGGGTCGAACCTCGTGTTTCCCCCCTCACTGGAGGAGGCATCGTGCCAGTCACACATTAAATCGGCACGGTACAGGGGAATGCCTGTCCCCCTTTACTCAGCCCGAAATGGAAAGAGAAAGAGAGAGAGACGCGCTCGTCTTCGTCTCGGATTGCCGGTTTCGCGGTAATTGATTGAACGCTCGACGGGATTAAATGACACTACGGAGCAAATTATACGGGATGATGCAGAAAGAACGTTCTTTTCAACCATAGATGTTGGAAGAACAGCTAAAGCAAAATATTTACTTTACTAGTACTTTAATATCAAAGTATTAATAGCAATGAGGTTTTCAAAATTAAAATTGAGCTGAAAATATTGCTGGAAAAATTTTATACATTATATTAATAAAGGTGGCGATCGTGTAACAATAGCTGAAAAATTATTCAAAATTGTTGAAAATTAATTTTTATTTTAAAAAAGTATTTTAATTTTTGTTAATATTGGAATAAATAATAAAGTTACATTGCTTTTCCAGTTAATCTTAAATTTAATTAAAAGCGTCAGGAATCATCAATCATACTCAATTTAATTAATTACGACACTATAAGTTGGATTTTTTTTTCGATCAAAGAAACAAGCGACTTTTACACTCGTGGGAAAAGTCATCGCGAATAACAGGCAAAAAGAAAAAAAAAACAAGAGACGTCTGCAGGAAGTTGCGCATATGGGAATCGCTTTTAAGGAATATTGCGCGCGTCTCGCTTTCTTTCTCGTCGGTGAATCGCGATCCGGATTTCAACATACGAGTTGTAATCATCTGTGTACCACATGCTATCCCACAATGTCGTGAGAAGCATTCGCTCTTTTTTACTCGAATTTGCTCTTTCTTTTCTCCTGCTTTCGCGTTTCTACTTAGTCGATAAATGTTTTTGCTGCTGATAATGCAGATCGCGTTGATCGGCCTGATGCGGAAGGTATGTTATCGACAGTACATTCCATAGCAATACCTGCATTATCGACTTAGGGTTATGGTGATCTTTTTTATCAACAATTAAATAGTATTTAATATCTTGTTACATTGAAGAACTATAACAATAGGTCTTAAATATTATACAGTCTTAAAATATTGTTCAACCAATCACAGAATCATTATCAGTATCTTAAGATGTTTAATTTATTATGACGATCTTGAAATAAGAACGGAGTATAAATACCGGCTTAGAAGTCTTAATTTCCATTAACATGGAAAAGATATTTTATGAAGTTGCCACTAGATGGCAGAAATATTGTTATTTTGCTTTCAATTTTTCTCATTGTCAGGTGTAAGTATGCTAGTTATCAGAAAATGAAAATGTATATCCTAAAACAGCATAATAACTGTTGAATATTTTATAAAATCAATATGAACTAATTCTCTCCAAATGCCATCTTTTTTTCCCTCAATAAAAGAATCAATTTTTCACAAGGCTAAGTGATTCGCACAATTGTTCAGATTTAGCGAATTCGCGGACTTAAGTTTAATATATTGCAAATATTCGTATTTATACATACATTTACACATAATACTTCATGTACATTTTTGCGAGCGATATTGTATTAAATATTTGAGAATAGATGGAAATAAAGAAAACTAATTTAAGAATAATGGGAAAGATCCATAATTTATATTAAATAAAAATAATGAAAAAACTAAGACTTATTTTTTATTTATATTCTTAATTATATATCTTTTAATTAAGAAAAAAATCTCTTCAAAATGCATTAATATTTTTGCGTATATTCATAGTAGTATTTGTTGAATAAAAAGATCATAATCACATCAAATATTTGTTGCAATTATACCGTTTTAGGATTGAATAAAATAATTAATTATTGAGCATTAAATAATTACAATCAGCGTGTTATGATCGGAAAATCACGGTCTTATTTACTCAAGACAGATTTCTTTAAAGAAAGAACTTTGCTTCTCATGTAAAGATATCGACAGAAATAAATTGTCTATCATGTTCCACTGTGTTAGTTTTGAACGGCACATTTGTCAGTTGTTACAAAAACCGAGTATTCCTTAAGTAGTAAATAATTATATGGTTCATCATACGCGAACCGAAACTTCGAAACGCGTTGCTGATTCGCACAATACGATAAAATACGCACTAGCGCAAAGGGCGAGGGGGGTAGAGGGGGGCGCATCGCTTCCGGTTGGCCAGGTAGGCGCACCGGAAGTTGCCGCTTCGACCATCGTACTCTGGCCAAATGGCCGGGAAGATTTTCAGATTTGTACCCTCTGCGCAGTGGCCGTGAAGATTGTAGATTTCGTGTCGCAGGTCTCTCATTCCACAAAAAGTAATTGTTGTGCTCTTTGTGGATTACAATCGAGGAAGAAAGCGAGTGAATACGAAAAAACAAAGCTAATTGACAATTGTGTGTTTGAAGGCAAAGATAAACAAATAACATTGATTAGCAATTCAATAATTTTTAATTTTAATATTCAACATGGTGGTTCTGCTATTTTGAATTTATCAACATTTTGATATCAGAGATTCAGCAATCTAAAAAAAGTCTTACGTTTAAATAACATATTAAAAAATGACACAACAAATTCCTTTTAAAGTCTTAATAACGTATTTAATTTTGATTGTAATAAAACTTCTCCAATCATATCACATATCACACATTGTATTATAGTATGTAAAAAATACATTGAAATAGTCCTTTGACATAACTTTAATTAAAAAATTTCTTAAAATTAATGATATAATAAAGTAATTTTTGATAAAAAATATTGTACTCAACATCTAAAGAACAAGAAACGATTTTTGATTGATCATGAGTAAAAATACTATAAACTAATATAATTTAATATTTAAAAGGATACAAAAATTATTATGTAATTAGCAATTGTGTAATGCTGTGTAATAGTTTATTATCAGTATAATGTAAGAAATGAAGATTCTATCCAAGGAATTTTAATTAAATAAGACTTTATAATTTACCAATAATTTCGAAATTGAAATATTATGTCAAATTGATATGTAAACAGAATCATCATTTTGAAAAATTGTATTGACGTGAAGTATTTTGAAGTATTTTTCACCGAGAAATTGTCAATTTTTTTTCTTCGTACTTAATTCTTAAATAATCTCATTATAACTGTTCTCTATAATACTATGAATTATAGACGAGTTATAGACAATTCCGAATGTACCAGAATGAATTCGAAGGTTTTGACCTTCGATACGATAACAAGTTACTAGCATTATATCGGCTCGTAATGTTAAAGCAGCATTCATTCCCGTCGACAGTGATGTAAATCGGTTGCAGCTGCTCGCAGCTCGTTAATCTACTCGTTATCTACTAAATGAACTCTATTGTGAAAAAAAAGAATACCAATATCGGTATCCGCTACGCGCGCGCTCATCCGCGCGTTTTCGGCTATCAGCTTTTCTCGAGCTTCAACTAATCTTCCACCTAATAAAAGATTATATATGCATCGTAACCACTGCGTTTCCAGGCGTTAATTGCTTCCTGGCGTCTGGCATAATTACCGTAACATTTCTCGGTACAATTACGCGTTTTATCCAATAGCTAAGTAATCTATGGAATCCTTTCAATGAGTGAGTTTCAAGTTTAATATCCGATTCGTTCACTAATTCAATCGAACCTACAATTCTGCCCCGTTCTCTAACTCGATTCATTCATGCCATTATTAGCGCACGTGATACAAAATATCGTTCGATTCATCGGGTATAGCAATTTAATCTCTTGGACTTCGTTTCTTTTCTAGAGAAAAATATTTTGTACGATTGGCCGTTGTCGTCGCGATAATATTTATCAAAGTTCATAATTTTAAAGGGCCGCACATGTAAATAACTGGGAAGGGGGCGGAAGGTGGCGGATGGCGAACGGCGTGACGCTTTCCAATTTTCGGGCGCAGGAAGTTGAGTAAAATAACGAAACAAAGAGGCGTGGACACAAAGAAACGGGAAGCCTCGTCGACAACGAAATAAGTCGACCACGAAAGGACATCCGGTCTCTCTCGTTCCCTCTTTCCGTCCCCTCTTTCTCTCTCTCTCTTTTTTCTCCCTCTTGGTACTCTCCCTCGGTTCTCGCCACAAACTTACGTTTCCTCTCGGTTTCACCTTCCGTAACACCTGTCGTTACCATGCGGATGCCAAGGGCTCACCTTGCTCTTGAGAGACTCGCGTACGCGAACGAATTTCGACCTCGAAGAACATCGCGTTCGTTATTGCATCGTATAAAGCTGCGTTACTGCGGAAATCGCAATTTCGCATTAGAATTCACGCTTTTGTGATATAAATAGGAAGAGGATATTCAGAATTTCCTGCGACTAACAGCTATCTATAGAAGCGGACCTAGTTCTAATAAAATATTGAATTTTGCGTAGTTGATTTCATTATATGCGAAAAAAATTTTTAATTTTCTTTAATTTCTTTAGCGATCTCTTATTCGCTGTCAACTCACGTTCGACGCGACAGAATTCGATAGAAAGATAAAACGAGAAGAATTATGTAACACTGTTCGTGGGTAGATAGAGCGTTAAATTGAATAGAAAAGTCCTCTATATTTTGTGATTTTGGCAACAATTGAGAAACCAATTAATATCGTGCACCGTGCGGTTCGGCGGTAAAAGACAACTCAATATTATGCATTGTTGGCCGTTGCTAGAAGTGCACTACTCTCAATCTCGCCGCGCGCATAGCAACTGCAATCAGTGAGCTAGACTTTCTTTTGTCACCGAATCGCACGAATATAATATGATCATTCGCGGATCTTTATTAATTGATCTTACATTTGTTATTGAAAAAATCGCGAATGATATTATAGAGGACTTTTTTTCCCCACTTAGTTTAATCTGCTCTACTTGCTCGGTGTTACGCCTATTATCACACACCCTGTAGATGTATATTTGCAAACGTATTTCGATGTCGATTTATCTACTTTTATTATAACTCTTGTAAGTCTATGATATATTATAACTCTTGTAAGTTCGAGATTACTCTAACGAGGGGAGGTTTCTGCGAAGAAAAGATTTCGCGATACCAGCTTCCCTTTTTTGGAATCTTCAAGCCTGTAATGGGGATCTTGGCGCCAGTCGGCCCGCGCTCGGCCGATCGGAAAATGAAGATACGCCGTTGAAATACCCATGAAATATCGAAAAGCACGATCTGACCTAATTGATTGGGAATAAAGAAAAGCGTACGGTTTTAGAAAGAATCGAGTTTATGCGCTCGATGGCGACCATGGTAACGTTTGCGGTGGGAGTTTTAAGAACGGCAGACCGATGCGCGCTGCGGGGTGACGGACGGGAGCATGGTTAGGACCGTCGGCCGAGACGGGGGGCACGGCGCCGGGTATGGTTCAATGACGGACGTAAAGTAGGAGGAAGGCACCCTTTATTGTTCGTTTTCTTCGCTATTTGTTCGCCCGGCGCCTCGAAAATAATCGATTTGAATCGAGGAGACGTACGTGAGAGAATGAATAAAAACAACACGCGAAAAGCACGTATCTCTTTTGTACTTCATATTCTCGAACGAAAATCGGAAGATGATTTGTAATCGTAACGACGGCGACGGCGACGTCTTAATATATGACACTGTCAATGGAGTTTCTGTTATCGCATTACAAACACATGAATTAACAGATATTTCAGACGAATGGCCGAAGAATGGAATAAATTGAAAGCGCTTTCAAGTCGGAAAACGTTGAAAAGAAGAGATTTACTTCTCCTTTCTTCGAGGGGGGGGGGGAGACTATATGTAAATTCAACGGAGGATTGAATTTTATTTCACTCGAGACGTTTCTTTCAACGGGCACAGGAAACACGAGGCACTTGCTCCAGTTTTCCCCCGCGAGTACAGTCCAAGGTTTTTCGTGCTGATGCTCGCGCGTCCCCCCTCTCCCGGTACTCCTCTCTGTCCGGCACTGTCGGGAGACGGCGAGCGCGCCGCGCGCGCTCGTTCGCCTCGGCCCCGAGCGCGCTCAGTCGCGTCTCCGCACTCACGGCGTGAGGTACACGTGGTGCCCGTCGCCCCCCCGAGTGCCGTGTCCTGTCACTCCCGCGTTGTCCTCGCGCGCGCGTGCGGTCGCTCACGCGCGTTTGCATCGCGTAGGACGCGCTCCTCTCGCGTGATCACTGACTTTCTATTCCCGACCTCGCTCGGCAGACCCCGCGTCGCCCACCAACGTCGCGCGCGCGGATCTGCCGCTCTCGAAAGCCGGAGACGGTGAGTAGAAGCGACCGGGAGAGACGGAGAGAGACGGAGAACAGGCTGCGAACGGCGTGCATTCCGCTCCGGCGGAGCGAAATTCGGTGTGGCCCGGCTCGGAATGACAGTCAGCATGACCGGCGACGAGGACCGTCGGCGCCGGACAACGGCGTCCGTATTCGGGCCCGATCGGACGTTGTAGGGTTACCGCAACCGTTAACGGAATCGCCGTTTCTCCACGCCGGCGAGCGGAGGAAATTCTGTGTCGTCGAGGGGAATCTTACTTCCTGAGGAACACACCGCGTTGAATCGACCGGTGCCGACTTCTTCTTTAACTTTGTCGAGAATTTTGTTGGGAGAGCACGTTGGCACGCACTTCGGAGACCGGAGTTTGGATTCTACGCGCGCGAACAAGTCGGCATCGAGATATCGCCGGTCCGCGATACAACAGCTGACGACTTCACGCGCGTCTACCGGTCGGGGAACCCTTTCCAAAACACAATGGCTGGCGACAATGTGCACACGCTCGCTCTTGAAAAGATTGTGTCCGCGAGATAAAAAAGTAAATCCTTTTCAAGGACCCTCGCGGGAAGGCGCGAAACTCGGACGGGATCCGAGTTTCCGATTCCAACGCGGTTCGAAAGCGAGGAACACCGCGATAGAGTATCGCGATATCACTGAACACAGGTGAAGTTGGTCCGTGAATCCGATCGCAGCGTCGATCGAGGAAAGTGGTTTTTTTTTCAAACGGCAATTTCCATCGTGACCGCGCGTTATGATGGGGGTACTCAGATGGAGGCACGATCTCAGATCGGAGGCCGCGGCGCAGCAACAGCAGGAACAGCAACAACAGAGAGCGGAGCGGTCAGCCGGACACAACAGTCACGCGCATACTTTTCCAAAGCTCTTATCCCAGGTGAGTCTGCTCCCCACCCCTGCCCTTACGTCTCGGAGATGCAATGCTGATCTGAACGAGATACCGTGGCCAAACAAATTTCTTCATTGTTCCGAGCTTTTTTTGAAAATGTGAAATGTTGAACGTAATTAATTTTTTACTATGTATGATAAAACTACCGAGTCTACGACGGGTATAAAACAAGTTTCTAAATTAATTGTTTACACTTTACGAAATACGTACCACGTATAGGAATGATAAGAGATCTTTCAGACATAAAGAGAAATATATGTAAATGAAATACATACATGTGCCTAATTATTAGTTTCTACGTAACGATCATTAATATTTACAAATCTTAAAGCGATTAACTGTTTCGAACAATACAACACATTCAAGCATTGCAGGTATTATCTTTTGAATCGCTTTAGTAAAATGTAGGATGAGACAAAAGTTACAAATAAAAGTTTTAAATAAAATTATATAAATATATAATATGATTCTTCTAATTATTCTGTATATATTGAGTTAAGATTACCAAAAAGTTAATAGTTTCGAGATATTTTATTTATTATTACGTTGTATTTTGATTTAAAAACATATACCTGTAAAATATCTTAAAAACTATTCATTTTTTAACAATCCTATCTTAATATTTTTAATGCACAAAATAATAAGATGAATCAGTTGGCATAAAAGAAACAGTTCTTGAAAAAAAAACATGTAATTACATATTGCATTTTGAAGATAATATATTTGTTAGAATATGGAATCTAAAATTATGTAACTTCCACGCGTGGTAGATTATAAAAGTTATAATTTTGTAATCTAATAACAGACATTTAATGCTTTGTTGAAATAATAAATGTTCACTCTTTATTTGCTAAAAATATTAAATTTGCTAACAATAACAAAATTTAAAGTTAATTGCAAATTCTTTATATTTTAACTATATTTAAAAACAAGTAATATGCACACAGATACACGTTTATGCATTATATACTTCGTATGTATGTATCAACATATTTTGATATAAAAATCAGTATATATTTTTATAAAATTTCAATGAAATATATCCACCATTTTTAATTTTAATATTTTACTTGAAATAATGCACTTTAAAAAGTTTTGTACGCATTTCCATATCCACAGAAAGATTATCTTTTAGTTTTATAATTTTGGCACAACATTGTAGTATTCAGCCCACTGTAAAACGGTTCAGAACATGTTCAGAATATAATACATGCAATGTTCCATGAAACAGTTACTCCCTTTGAAATCTGTAGAAATATTCTAGTTAATGTAATTAACAATTAAATTAGTTCTATATAGTATATATTTTATTTAAATATATATTTATTTTTATATTTAAAAAGTATTTTTTAGAATTCCTATTATTTCACAAAATACGTAGTTACTTTAGGCACACCCTGTATTACAAATGAATAGTTTAATACATAGTAACGTAATGACAACAAATATTTATAAGCGTGTACGCTTCAATACTATGTGAAATATTGTTACGCTGAATGCACGCTGAATACGAGAATAAAATACAATGTACGATACACGCGCGAAAAATTCAAATAGGTATGTCGGACATTCGGGCACTTTGAATATTTATGAGCGCCGTTTTCGTCGCAGGAATGCGAATCCGTTTCTTGATACGAGACGTCACTCTCGTCTCTTACAAACGAGAAAATATCACAGCGGCTTTTTTTCTTTACGCGCCTAAGAATGCCGACATTGGTAACGAGCCAAGCAATAGAGGAGCAGCGCGACGTCGCGAAGGACAAGAAGAAGGAGCGGAAGAAAGGTACGACGTATCGGCGAAACGAGAGCATTAACTGTAACTCCGGCTCGGTGGTCTGTTCATTTTCCTAGCGCGACCCGTTACGCGCTCTTAACAAAGTTTCATTTTCTCACGAGTGATCTCTCAGTAGTTTCCGCACGCGCGTCATTTCTATATAGTGAGAGAGAGAAAGAGAAAGAAAGGGGGGGGCATCCCCATATGCGGAATCAGTTGCGGACGCAACGGAGTTTTTTTTTAGACTACCATCCGTTGCTCGGGTCTAGTTCGAAGCAGTCGTCCACCATAAATTATCCGATTACTGGTTATCAATCGCGTTAAGGAAGCAAGTAACGTTTCACGAGATAAAATCAAGTGTTGAATACAGAAATTTTTCAAAACCCGCTAACTTGAACCTTTTTGCGCGATCTCGTTTATTGGTGAAAGATCTTTTATTAAATACAGAATATTTTATTTTAAGCCTCCCAAACTTTTTTGTTTTTGATTAAAAAAAATTGTCAAACGAAAGGATAAATCTCTATATTAATGTCATCACTCTCGATTTTATTGCTACTTAAATATATTGTAGGGGGACGGGGGAGTGTTCTAAGTAATTCCCTGCAAGAATTAAGTATGGGACAGCATTGGTTTAGAAAATATAACAAATTAAAGTTTGGTATTTTTAATGCTTTTTCTTATTATAAATTGATATTAGAAACTGTGAAACTTTTTTCGCGCTATACTAATTTGTTTGGTATCTTCTAAGTAGATGAAGTGTTTGTTTATATTATTCAAAAGATTCTTACATTGATGTTCATACTAGTATACTTTAATAATTTTGATTTCGCTTCGTGTGAAAACTTGAAAACTCGTGTAGAACTGTATAATGATAGTTAAGAAACATGTGGGCGGAGAAGGAGGGGCTCCGTCCCGTTCTACAAAGACTAAACTAACCCAGCCTATATTACTCTCAGACTGGTATACGTTAATAATTCTGATCTCGCTTCGCGTTGAGAGTTGAAAACCTTTGTAGAACCGTGCAATGATAGGTCTTGTTTCACACTAAAAGCAGGGGTTGTGTAGGATAGATATCGCTCTTTGCACAGTTCCACATGGGTTTTCAACGTGAACTTTCCACGAAGCGAGATTAAAGTATACCAATATATACCATTATAATGTATACCACAATTATTAATGTATACCGACATGAGAGTAATACGGATTGAGTTAGGTTAGTTTTTTGAGGTGCAAGGGAAAGGGCGGAGAAGGGCCCTCCTCCGCCCACGTGTTTGTTAATTTTCACTGCAATTTTATACACTTATTATAAAATGTCACTTGACTTTCCGCAAGAATGATATATTGCTTCTCCCGCTTTAAAATATCATAAGTTTGAACTTTAAGCCGAAAGAAAGTTCCATGCAACTTTTAAACAAAATCGGAGGTGATGACGTTAATAGAGATAGAGATTTACCAACGAAGGTTATAGGATTTTGCAGGAGGGGCACGAGTCGATATTTTTTATATTTTATATTTTAAATAAAATTATAAATTTTTTTATATAAATTCTCGGAAAATAAACGGAAAATATATCTTTTTTTTTTCTAACTGACGTTCATATAAATCGATCGCAATCGTTTTAATCACAATTCCGTCTTTTAAAATCATGACAACGGCCGCGCTGATGGTCGTGCACGTATCAGGCGTAATTGTTGTACGTTCGAAGGGCCACGACGCAAATTAAATACGATCTCCTAACGACCGGCTAGCACGTGCTCGACAACAGGCATTTTAATTCCCCGCAGAAGACGCGGTATGGAGCTCGGATCGTCGAAGAAATACGCTTGTCGCACGATGACTGGTGCCGGCCGTTCTCTCGTGCGCGATTTAACCGCGCGCGGCCAATTATCCGTTCCCTTCTTTTTTTTTCTTGTGCCTGACCTCGCCGTGAAATTCATAATCGGCTGTCGCGGATATTAAATTACACGAGCATCGCATGCAACTATCCCAAGTATTTTCATTGTGATATTGAAAATCTCTGGGTGAACAAGTATGGAAGTGAGAAGCTAGAAATAGTAGTTTTCCTAACTGGAGAAGATTCCTGCACGGAAATAACGGGGCATACATCGAAGGATATTCGCCAAGAGACGTTCAGTGAAGAAACTTTCGTGCTGCTACGTATGTCATAACTTACATAATCGTCAAAGCACTCCGCTTTGAGACGTCGAGCAGTTCTTGGGATGATTTATTCATATCGCGCTCGTAGAAAGAGAGCATCGTCAGAGATTTTGACGTACCTAAGCGCACCTTTGAAACCTTTATTTATAATGCGTACTGCAACTTATACAATTAACGGCGCGTTTGACTCGAACATCTCGAATGAAATATATCGCAAGATAGAGAGAAACGACGACTCTCGCTGTGCAGCTTACAAATCATCACGGAGAATTTAGGTGTATTCACGTGTATAACTCTGACTCATCTCTACACCTCGTCTTTCGACAGCATGCTTGTCGCGCTATGTCACAGCTTTGTTCCACCATCGAGGCAAGTCTGCGAAGATTACGAGATTTCGTGCGGTCGTCGACGAGGGAAGAATTTACCCGTCGCGTCTTCGAAAACCGACCTTTTCTTATCGCGAGAACCTTCTCTCACCGTTTCACTCGGATTGCATAATTCATATTGAGCGGGGGGGAAAAGCGCGATTCAGATCTGCAGGAATAAAAACGAGCGGCGCGACGCGACGCAACAAAACGAAATGAGACGAGACGCGGTTCAGAATAGACTTCGAAGTTACGCGCCACGCGAAAGAACGTTTTCTCGTAGCCGCGAAAGACAAGCTCGCCGGGCGAATGAGCAGCCGTTTTAAAAGGCGCCCCGCAAAAGGGACCGCACAGCTGTTCGCGTGTCCCTGATTCCTCCCCCCACCCCTCTCTCTCCCTCCCCCTCGTTGTCTGTATACGTTTTGACATATAAGGCCCGAAGCCAAAGCAGGCTCGTATGAACTCGTACGAATGCACAGTTGAAGGAAGATTTTAGTCGGTTACCGTTGCTAACGATATACCGAGAATACGAGGAACGTCCATATAGGGTGTCTTCTGAAAAAAAAGGGATTTCCCTCGTAAAGTCGCTGCGAAATGAATTCTTTCGCGCGCAGGCTTGCGTAGGACTGAGAACGTGATCGAGAACGTGTAACGAACCAAGCGAATCGGAGGAACAAATGATAATGCAATCTTAATTGGCGTGAGATAACATTAATGATTATTGCGTTACAAACATAATTGTGGCGTAAATGCGTTCAGCATTGAAAAGAAAGTACAAAGTGAGAAGACATGAGATAAAAATTAAATTAAGGATTTTTTTAAATTATTTTATTTTTAATTAAACAATATAACTATTTAAGCGTCATATAAAATTAAAAAAATACATTTAATTACACAACAAAAAATACATTTAACATTACACGATACGTTTGGTACGCGTAGAGTGTCATAAAAATATTGCAGTGCATAAAAATATTAACTTAATATTTGTCGATTGAAGTCGAAAACAACCGTCAGATTTGACCAGACGGAAAAAGAGGCATAGTGGGCGAATGTTACGAGAACCACCCTGTATAAACAGCCAGGTGCACTCACCCTGCAGCTGTCGTGCCGCCTGGTTTCCGGCTAGCGAAATGGCGAAAAATCGATTTGTCTTGTCCGGAATTCGGTCTTTCTTGTCGTCGTCTTTTTAATATTTATCGCAAAATATCGACGTTTGAAATAATCGTTTATTAAAACGAAGAATGCAAGCTGGATTAAAATCAAGCTTTCCGATTATCAGACTGGTAAAATAAGAAAAATAATTTTTATATTAGAATAAGGGGTTTCTCTTGGACGTTATTGTATCGATCTTTGGAAGATTGTGTACACTCCTCTTTACTGATATTTTTTTATACGCGATCAGAAAATTTTTTTTTTAATGATATTTATTGAATTTATTATATATCAGTGAATAAAAAATTCTTACTTGATTATACTTATTACGTATATTATTACATCAATCTGGCCTTTTTGATCAGAATGACTGTTTTGGAGTACTGACAATGACAATGAATAAGATTAAAATTTTTTTAAATACTTTTATTATTGTTTTTGTGCGAAAATATTAAATAAATATTTTTACAATATATGTATACAGGCTTGTCTCTTACGTATTTTTTTTATACTGATAAACTCCATGTATACGATTCTCAACCGCGTAAAAAGACTATGTGAAACAAACACACCGTGCAAATTAAGGTATTAGTATATTTAACTGGTTTACCAATTTCATGTTTTTGACCTTAACCCTGTTCTCGCGTGCGTAGAACACGATTGTAGGCGCTAAATGCGATAAAAGCGCCTATTTGAGCCAGATAGGCTTGATTGAGTTAGACTACCCGCGGAGATTCGCGCAAATGATTAGATGTTCTCGGTGGCGTTGAGCATAATAGAACATTGTAACAATAGGATTTTCCCGAAATACAAAATTAATTTTGTTCTTTATTTTGTATTTAATAATACTAATATATTGATGTTAGATATATACCAGAAGTTGTCATATACTTGACATTAATTTTTTTAGTAATTTTGTTTAAACTTTGTTAATTTTTTAAAATAACTTTGTTTAACTGACATGAGTAATATTCAAGAATTAATGAATTTATTCTATTAAAAGCGTTTGTGAGAATCGGAGATGACTTCGATTTGTGCAGATTTTTTATCTGTAACTTTTAAATTAAATAAGTAAATAAATACGCAGCATCGGCGCGAATTTATTTGACGCGAATAGAGCGAAATTCTTGCATAGGGCACGGAAAAGGGAAAAGAGAGAGGACCTGGCTGAAACGCATCCCTGACCTGCTTCTTAAATCTTGACTGACCTACCGGTGACAGGATGAAGTGGGCGATGATATATGTATAAGTTACGACTCGTTAGTGTAGCGTGTTGATTTTTTTTTACTAAGTAAATATATCTCCTTATCTGACTTCTGAATTTTACTTTTTTAAACATTAATATTTATAATACCTAATCCGTGTAGAGGTAGGATTTTCGCGGTTTTTCAGGAAAGAACTTAGGATATTTTTTTTTAATTACAGAAGTATGGAAAGTTTTAGGTGATAGTTTAATGGAATTTAGTGGAATGATTTTCACTTTTAATTATAAAATAATTTTGATTCCTGATGTATGCAATTTTTCAGCCCTCTCCTAATTTTGATTTTGAATTAGATTTCAATCAAATAACTGTGGCAAAATCATCTTGGGTAAAGATAAAGATGCCAGGACTTTTTCGCTGGATCTCCTTTATGCGGTTCTATTTAATGAGACTTTTACAACCGCTAACGTACGAATGATCGGAGTGTCGCTGACTGCATCTAGAAGACAATTTCATTCCCGGCACACCTTGTGAGTTCATGTACATACGGGACTGTACATGGGCGCGTCCAACAATGCGCGCCTGTACTGAATTATTCATCCCCATGAGAGAGAAGGAGAGAACCTAAGCGACTGCTCTCTCATTCGCGTCTTTGCTTTCGCGTCTCTTTTTCTCTTCTTCACCGCCTACTCTACTCAACTTTCCTTTTCCTTGCACGTAGAGGCAGGGATCCCTGTATTCCACGACTTCCCGTCCTCCCGCGATCTTTTTTTTTTCCTTTTCCCTTCCGCACGTGTAGATCGCCACACGTTGAGAAGCGGCGAATGAAAAAATCACGAGCTCCTTGACCCTCCGTAATCTACACGTGTCACGTCGTCGTCGTCGAGAGAAGTAGAATCACGCAGAATCACGCGTTTTTCTCGAGAAGTCCTGTCCCACGAAAGGATTCGAGATACGCAACAATTCCTCTCTGAAATAAGAACGGATTTATCGTGTGTCGTGCGATTAATTTATCAACGCGTGACTAAAATAGTAGCAAGTACTTTCGTAGCTATCACGTACGAATGGATGTCTTGAATGTCTAAAGATTTAATAACGAATCGTATGACGCATTCTTCGATTAGGATCTCCATAAGAATGGCTTTCCGAATTCATAGAAATTCACATGGTTATCCTTGAATGCATAATATTTCCATGGTGAATCGCGAAGGTTTAATCCGATAATCCCACGCGAGCGAGTGAAGGGCTTGAGAATTCTCGAAGAAGCGATTTCGGTCCCGGGTTTACCTCGAGGGTTGATTCAAATTTGCAGCCTGCCGAGCATCTTCTGCATCGTTTCTTCACTTGCACACGAGAGAACGGAACTCGTGCGAATCTATTAAGGCGTATGGCGTTAATGATCGTTGCGATCGGCAGGACGATATAATTGCTCCTCATCACGTGACGCGTTACATCATCGATTATGTGATTTCAGCGTGGGGCATGATGCACGATTATTTTATATGCTATCGCGAACATTAAAGAGCCGTTTACCCCTATGTGTCACAGATTGTCAGTTCCTGGATTTTATCATCGCTTAGGGGGATTAGTGAGATGCAGCCGCTCAAGCGAGCCCGAATGATGACGGATTTAACATTATATTTTAAAATATGATTGTCCAATGGATAAGAGCAACCGTGCTTAGTCTAGTGCTCATTTCATAAAAAAATTATCAAATTCATACAGACACAAGTGTGACATACAAGTTTGTTGACTAATTATCCATTCTTCAAATTATGAATCAAAAGGCTCGTGTCGATACGAATGCTGTGGTCTTCAGATTGCGTCGGTGCGTGAAATCTTATTGTCTCCTGATATATTTTATCTAGATACATTAAATATGACAATGTAAACAATGAATTATATGTTACAAATAGTTTGCGATTTGAACTTGCATGTATATCTAATCATGGAAGGAATGAGTCACGACAAACTAGGGGATCGATTTTCCGCGGCCGCGTTAAGGATCGTCCGATATCATCATCGGGGTTAATCGCGAACGGCACTTCGTCACGAAAGACACGCGCCATAAGGTCATCCCCTGGACGTCTTACGTAATGCAACGCATATATGCGTGTGCACGTGTACGTGATTATAAGCATGCGATGACGTACGTGTTATCTAGAACGATGAATCGGCTGTTCGCGGTTGGTTTGAGGAAGGGAATAGGAAAGGTGGGAAAGAAATATTTTCCGTTCGTCATAACAAGAGTTATTATCATATTATCGGGGGATATACGTATATGTCTAAAAATAAATCTATAAAAATACATTGGAAGCATAAATTTGCGTCAAGGAATAAATCTGAAGAGTCATTCAAGAGGAAACTGGAGAGATACGCGTTTAAAAGTGGAGTTGTGATAATAATAAGATCATAACGATTAGAACATTTGAGTGAATTGTGTAATTTCTTTGTGTAAATTTCATTATGAATACATGATTATGAATGTACTATTAATCACATGATTAATAGGACTTTATGATACTTTCAATATTTGGAAGCTAAGCTTCTCTGAGAAAGTTTACCAATTTCCTAAGCCGCAAATATTCTCGGCTGTTATTAAGCCCATTATTCCATTCGAGAGGAAACACTCTTCGTAATTATACGCGAGCGTGTCATGCTTCCTACTTAAGGGCTCTTATCCTTATGTAACTAAATAGGATGTAACTATTGCAACTAATCAGTCCGTGGAGGTGGGCTCATTAACGCCGAGCAGCGACTCGTTAGCACATTGGAGGCAAATATTGACAGAATACACGTGTCTGTAAGCAACGAGCTAAGTTCATAGTCAAGTTAATTATAATTATAATGAGATTGTAGCTATAAATGGCTAAAGTGTATAAATTGATTTCTTTTCTCATGAATATTTCTATTCTATTTGATATTTAAATATTATTACTTAGAGTTAATTATAACTTTATTTTCATGAGTATTCTTACTAATATGCCATTTTGATATTTCATATTACGAAAAAATAATAGAAATAGATAGTGCCATAAGTTACAGTTTTCTTGTACTGACTCTCACGCTAGCATATCATAAAGAACCGTTCACAATTAAGAATGGTACGACGCTATCGTATTTCTCGTATTATTGCAACGGTCCAGAATAATTGATATCGTATAAAAACGAGAGCGTTTCGCGAATCACCTCGACGATTCACCGTCAAGTCTGTCCTATTATCGAGATACGGGAATAAGAACTTGGCTACGAGAACACTCATGTTCGTCCGGTGTCTGGAGGGGAGCAAGAAAGAGGAGGTTTATTACGGCCCACGGCTGAATTGCGTCGTGGAGCGTGGCATTATACGTATACGCCCTTCCGACATTACCATTGCGACCGATACATGACTCACGGAGGAGGCGAAATTGCTCGCGCTTATCGTAACTAGCCCTAGCCCGCTCGCCGATCGATTCCGGCGGTGTTGTGTAAGAAACGTGTAGAGACTCGGGCGCAAAGATTCGCAGCATCCGTGTCCAGGAGACTTTCCTTTCTCTCCGAGACCCTGTCGGCAGCCGTTCCCCTACGGCAATAGTTTGCATTCGCCCCCTGAAATTCCAAGAGAGGAGCTACCGTGAGGGGATACATGGTCTCTCTCTCTCTCTCTTTCTCTCTTGAAAAGGTAGCGCGCTTCTCTCTCGCTCTCTCTTTCTTTCCTATCTTCGGGGCACTCTTTCAAGTGCCTTGCAGGCACTTTCGTGGTTCTGGAGAGAGAAGCATATACGGGGAAGTACCTGTGTGAGAGGAAGATTCTCACGCGTTTTTCACTTCCGCATCCCGATAGCTACGTACCATGCGGTAGCAACCACCTCGCTGAACAAAATGCCGTACTTTGTTTTCTGAGGAATGCGCCAATTTTTGTTAAATAAGGGGTTACTCTTCGACTCCTTTTACGTTTAGTCTCAAAGCGTCATAAAGTTTCACGAAATGAGAGCGAGTGCAACTGAGGAGTCTTCAATGCAACGGCGGTGTAACTTTTTTCACAGACGCGAGAAAGTTAAATTTCTATTAATCCTCTCAGATTAAAATAAAATAGTGTATTATATTAAATCCTTTGTTCAGCAGCGAGACATTATTATTATAAATTATTTTAACTTATTAATATTTATCATGTTATTATTTTTCGCTTAATGATCAGCATCCAATTTCGATTTTCTCGTGCGTTTTTTCCTTTCTAGAAACGATTAATTACATGTATCACCGCATCCTGATTTCACGATTCCCAGAATTTTCTGTAAGTCCTACCTATTCGTCTGTCCGTCCTCGTTGATTCAATCGAGGGTTTCCTGCTACCCACAACTCGATGAATCATTTTATACATGCTACGTCTATGTATAAGAGACAGCTCTCTCTCTTTTTCTCTCTCTCTATATTTTATAAAATATCCTCTCTCTCTCTCTCTCTCTCTCTCTCTCTCTTTCTCTCTTACTTCTCTCCTTGTCTGCGTCTTGCCTCCACAAGACTTCTTCTCCGTCAATCTTTTTAAAACAACTTCTCGAAACTTATCGCTACAACAATCGCTACAACTTGTCTTCAAATTTTTATATAATCGCTTTTTATAATTTTATAATTTATAATTTTATAATTTATAATTTTATTACATTTCTAATTGCACGATGATTTATTTAATTTTCTTTAGCAATATTCTTTCTCAATGAATATAAAAAATTAAAATAAGATTAATATTCTTTATTTTTGAAAATATGTAGAGTGAATTGTGGTATTTAAAATTGAAATATGCTTGCAGCTGCGAATGTTCGTTCCGTGTTTCTTCAAATATCAGATAGACAGATATTCCTTGCAATCTGCTTCCCACTCATCGGCTTGTTTTATCCGGACCGAATAATTTCTACGTTCATATATGCCAATAGCCCACCGACCGACCATTGTTCGCAGCCAGACCGAGATTGATAGTACCACTGGTTAGTTAGCGGTAGATACCTACGCACTATCGAACGACGATGACTCCCCTGACGGGAGCCGTTATCGACTAGGAGTGTATCATGCTGTTTCGGAACTTTCCGCCCTTGGGAAATAGCAAACTATTCCACGCGTGATGTTCTCTTCTCTCGAACTTGAAGCGTTATATGATCCTCTGACTATAATTGAATCGGCGGTAGACGTCGGTCTACACGGCCAATTTGTAATCTTCAGTCTTGTGGCTTGCCAACGTCGCGTTTCTTTACAATCGCTCTTTCTAGTCTGCGATTCTAAAAAATCCAAATGATTAATGAAAAAACGTTAATCTATGGATCTAAAGGTCACAATCTAGAGGTATTAATCTGCAAGGTAACGCAAAAATGATCATGCGTGACGTTCGCGGCACGATATCTCGATATTGCGAATAGTGCGTGTGGAATTAGCCTCGTAGCCTCGGGGTCCAATAACGATAAAACGAAACAATCAGCAGTAACTCGAAAGGTGCAATTATCAACCGCCTACCCGCACGTACCGCGTACTTTTCACATTTTCCACCGTGCTCGTGGATATTTATAAACATGAAGAGGGACATTATGTAAGCCAGATATGGGCGGTGTGTATGTATATACACGATCTCGTATACGTACATATGACGTCGCACGGCGGACGGATGTTAATGAGCAGTACGATTTCCTGAGCGTCGTTGACCAAGAGATAGGATCCCTTTTACATACAATACGCTCTTCGCTTTTGTTATATAATTAAGCGCATAGATCGCGACATACCTCGAGACTGGAGCAAAGCGAAAAGGGAAATGTACATGGAATACATTTCCCTTGGAATTCTTTTTTAAAGAGAATAAAATTCTCCAATTTAAATTCATGAAATTCGTAATATTTATATTAAAATTATAATTATCAATATTAAAATATCGCACAATTCATTTCGTGCTGGCAAAAGGAAAAGTCAAATTGTGTCAAACTATATCTTGAATTCTCTTTTTTGCTCCTCATTTCTCTGTAGTTTCCTAATTAAATTTAACGCGAACTTAAGCTAATAAAATCATTCGAATCGCATATTGAGTTTGACTTTTTATTTCGTTCAATTGACGGGGTCCGAACGAATCTCCTCTCAAGACTCGTCTGCTCCCTCGCTCGCACGTGTGTGACTCAGCCACGTGAATCACTTTAGATAAGCCAATCGAGTACAATCAGCCCTTGTGCTCTTATAAGACGCGAGTGCAACTTTCTCCGGAACTTAGTGCGCAGTCTGCCTGTTAAATCAGGATCGATTAATTGCAGGCAGATAAGCCACGAATTCGTGCAATCGCGCATGATAATAATCAACAGGAAATTTATAATTAATTAAAGATAAATCAATAAATTCATGCAATAGTCACTTAATAACTTGACATAATTATTTGTCTATTATACGTATATATTCATCAAACGATCCAAATTAATTTAGCGTTAATTCAGATAAATTTAAATGTTTTCTACTTTAGAATCAATTTTTTTTATATTTTAAATTTTACGTTTGTGTTCTAGTGGAGAACAATACATCGATGCGATTCTTACTTTGCTATTATCGTGATTGCAGGATATCATTAGCTCGATAAGTACAGTACTCGCGTCAATTTCTTATTTAACCAACCCTCATCACCGTAATTAATTAATTCGTGGAAAAAAAGTTGCCATTTGCCAAGGGCGGATGTTTACAACGAAATGTTCGCATAATGAGAGATATTATTCGTTTCGTTATTCCCACAACTGTGCATGCTGGCTCTCACGTTAATAAATGTCGCCGTAAATGTCAAAAATGCGCGAGCGCGTTTCGATAGTAAGGAGTTTCACCTCGGATTCTCCGCGACGGAAATAGAGTGCGTGATGCATGTGCACGCATCACGGACGTTACATCGCCGTGCGGCTGAATCGTACGGGAAATTATGCGCGAGCATGTGCATCGATGCTCGTTTTATTTGATATCGGTAAAAGCAGACTTGCGAGAACTTGAAAAATTAATTGAACACAAAGAAAAAAAAATTAAACGAGTTGAAGCTCGAGCGCCCGTAAGTTTGTGAAGGTTCGATAACTGTGATTAATACGCAACATTTCGGTCGCTATGTAATAAGGTACCTAATTTTTCAGCAGATTTTACATTGTTCATAAAAAAAAATTCGTGCAGTGTAATAGTTTAATATTCATCGTTTATTTGTCGTAAATTTTACATTTTATCGTTGCACATAGCAAGCTCATGTTTTCTCTCTTTGGAATTCCAATTGGAATGCAATTTCTCAATTTTACGCTAAGTAATTCTCGTTGGAATTTAACTTCATTCTTTTTGATCATAGTTTCGAGAAGTCCGGGCGACATTTTAGAGTCACCTGTAAAATACCGTTCCATCCGTTAGACGATGGTGAACGCGGGCCACCATAAAGGCGGGCAGTGGGTGCTAATAATACGAGCATATGGTGTCACGGCAGGTGGTACCGGTAATAATATATCGGCAGCTGCTGCTGAATATCGGCGTGTTATCGGGGTCGCGACGAGTTCTCCTCGACGCTTTCGAAAGCCATCAAGATCCGTTCAACATTAAAGTGTCTCGAAAGAGACGTTAATATTCTCAATAATTCGTCGAGCAACCGAACGGACCTTGGGTAACTTTGACGGGAAAAATGACAAATGCACACATGCGTATTTCCGAGCGTTCCAATTAGCCCGAATCTACCCAAAGTCACGATCGCGACCGTACCTCGAAAGTACTCTAAATATAACGGGTACGTAGTAGTCGAAACCACGAAGCGTGTTTTGCGATATTTGCCTCTCTCCAGTTCTTCACCCAGACTGCCATGCCGAGGTTTATATTTGGCGGAGGTGGCTGCGTGCATTCCCTGTCTCTCTTTCTCTCTCTCTTTTTCTCTTTTCTTTTTTGAACACTTCCATCTCCGGATTTTTTTTTCCTCCTGCTCACACTCAAAATTAGAGGTGCTTAAAATTAGCGGGCGAAAGGGGAGAATTTTTCTCTCTCTTTCTCTCTTTCTCTTTGTCCCTCTCCCTCTTTTTTCGGAGACACGCGGTTAAAACGCTCTCGCAAGAGGAAGAACACAGAAAAGTCGACGAGGAAGATCTCGAAGAAACGTAATCCGAGAGGCCACATCCGCATTACTTTTAAACCGCGTTTCACGCCACTCCGCCGTTTTTCCTCTCTGTCTCACCTCGTTAAAATCGTATTCATTCTGCCGCGCTGTTCGAACGGAACCGAAATAGAACGTTTCCATCGGGATAAATCTCGAGCGAACTAAGTATGCTAAGGCTCAATTTCGATATATCTTCGTATCATTTACGATGATTGCAAAGGGTGAATACGATAAAAAAATGTGTATAACATATGAAATTATGAGAAAGCCTTTCCCATCTGCGATTACGATAAATTAACATATATGGTGGTTGCAGGTAACGGATGCTCTCAAAATCTTTTAAACGCTTGTAAAAAATAAATGCTGATATAAAATTTTTAATAACTTAAATAGCTAGGTAAAAATGTGAAGTAAAAAATGCATGGTAACTGAACACAATATTCATGATTCAGTCTTATTTAATGTATCTTATTTCATAATATTTTATCATATGCTTATCGTAATAAAAATTTTACATATTTTATAAACATATTTTATAGCATACAAAATTTGTTGGATAGACGCGTATTAAACAGTTAGTCAATTTTTTCTGTAAAGAGTCATATGATTTAAAGTATCTTCAATATCGCTAAAGCTGAACTGGAATGTGGATCAGACGCGGATCGATTATCTAATACATCGCTTGAAAGCTTATCGCTAGCAATGGGATTAATATCTTACAAGTAGGTTCGAATCTGTTGGCGTAGTTTCTCTATGATTACTTAAAATAGAAATAAAAGCAGTACTTTCGAATAAACTTGAACCTGGACGAAATGGATTCAAAGCTCCCTACGAGTAGCTCGAGAAACAACAATATTATTTCCAAGATTGGACTCGAACGTGATTAAATATGTAAGAATCTTTTATAAGTATTTTACTAGGAATTTTACGCTCCTTCGAATGAAAATGTTTCTGTAAAGCGACAATTATTTTATATACTATTTATGATAATTTTAGATTATTAATCGTTGAAATTAAATGTAATAAAAATATGATTAAAATATAAAATAAAAGTTACTTAAAATCTATACATATTACATTCTTTAAACTAATCATTTTAGTCTTAGAGTTCAAGTATTATTTGTTGTAAAAGGTTCGATTTGTTACGATAGAAACTGCTTCTAACAATAAGTACATCCTATGAATACTCCTATAGATCGATTCTAAAATTCGAAACTAATTAGTTAGGATCAATTATTTTGCAAGTAAAATGTTTAAAAAAATAATATTTCTTGAATATTATTGAAAAGTGAAACTTGATTATCGAATTTGATTTGGATTTTTAAGTGCATATTGTACTTGATCCTAATCATCGTACCAATCGTAATTAATCGCAATTGATAACGTTAATAATCCTCAATTTGACCACTCGATCGAGGCCAGCCGATTATGCCGCGTCGCTTCGTAGTAATATTTGATAACTAAATCGCGCCGGTGCTCTTGACGCCGCGTATCGGTCGTATCAGTCGTATGCGGCACACGTGCATTTAGGCGGAGCGAGCGAGGCGCGTGGTAACGTAATCCCGCTCGCGTCGCTGATCGATAAAGCTATCGCGGGTAGCACGAGGATAGAGTGTTATTCCGCCGGGAGGTCATAATGCATATCGATCTGACGACCGATCGCGTGCGCGTCACCGAAACTCGATCGAATTCTCCCGATCGAATGTTTGCAGAGTGCTTCGCTCGCAGAGTTCTCTGCAAGCTTTTTTTTTTTCAAGTATATACCTACAATACTTCTTCCTATCTCCGATAACAATTGATACCACACGCATTCTCGCGAGGATAAAATTGCAGTTTGCGCCTCGAGTTAAATCCGGGAAGGACGAGAGAGGCGCGTGAAAGAAGTCAAGTTTAAATCTCGATGCCAGCGATTCGGAATTGAATTTAGATTACACCTAAGTGCCTCGTCATGAGTAGGCCACGATCTTCCCTAATGAAGACCCGGAGAAAACGCACTTTTATGCGCGACCGCGTTTACGCAGCTGGAGAAATCCGCAGGTGCTCGATTCGCGCGCGCGCGCGCGCGCTCACGCTAATTATCTGAAAAGCAATAGCGCCTAACAGCACGCGGCTAATCGCGAGTGGAGAACGCCGCTCTTTTTCTACCATTACAATAATCGAGGAACGTTCTATATCGCCGAGGCAAGAAGGAAAGTACGAAAGCATTTCGGTCGAGATAGATCCGATCGTACTGGCGTCGTCAAGAGTGTCGCCGGACATTACGGCGAACATTAATGCCCTGTCGAGTAAGCTATTAATTATCCCGCGTCGGATGTGTTGCCGCCGCGCGTGGGCGATAGACGCTTAGTGTTACATGTATTATCGATGCCGCGCTTCGCCGCGGGACGAGTACCGAATACTCGTATCGAGTAACAGTCGATATCCGACCGGTTGGCGTCCGCAGGATCTCCGCGTGGGTGCACTCGGGTGTACGGTGACACGTGGACGTTATATCGTTTCCGTTTCTCCAGGCCGTCGCCAGCAGCGTCGGAGCGTCGTCGTACCGCTCGACCTACTCGCCTCGATCTCTCCGCGACGTTTACGACACACGCGGCTCCTTCTCGGCCGCGCTTCTTCCTCCCAGGCTGATCGATCGTGTTTGCCGCCGAAGGACTGAGAGAGAAAGAGAAAGAGATGTATATGAGCAGTACGAGGCAATCAACGTCGTCGGCCACGAAAACGAGCAATCGAACACCTACATTGGTGACTGATAAACAAGTAGTCAATAACGCTCGGTGACATCAACAGAAGGAAGTTGATGTGAGGGTATCGACGTTCTGTATTGTGCTTTTCCCTCGGATTTGTAATTAATAATAATATCGAATATCGATATTGGGTACACAGGATACACATGATGACATTTAACTGTTAAATACGAACGAAAGTGTCTAATTAAGGGAATAAGATTAGGGATAATTAAGGATTTTTCACAATATATCCTTTATCGCTACAGTACAGGGGGAAGGGAGATTTTTAAACATATGTGTTAGTATGTAATGTTATTTAAGCTGGTTATCGATTTAATTATGTGATGGTATATTATTCTGGTTAGCTTTAACTTTTAAACTGCATTTTTAAGTCCGTAATGTAATGGCCCGTAATTTTGCTAATTTTAAGTGAAGAGTGTACATAAATTCACACGATAAATTATTATTAGGCACAAAGATCCACCCCAACTATCATTTTTCATACTTATTGAAAATTAAGGAAATTCACTTTTATTTTTGAACAAATAGTATTTTAGCTACTAGAAAAAAATCCTAAATTTATAATTACGCGCAATAATGTTACTTCTGTCTTACGTCAGTCCATCGGAATATCTCGAATGTAGATCAGATTTCGGATGAATTAATAAACAGGAAGAGGTTGATGTTGAAATATCGACATTTCGTGTTATCCCATTGGATTCGTAATTAATAATAATATCAATGTTAACCGCACACACAAGCTAGCATTTAATTGTGAATGAAAGTGTCTAATTAAAGGAATAAAATTAAGAAAATCTCCTACTTTATAGTAAACGATTCCAGCTAACAGAACAGATTTTCTCAACTTATAATTATGTCATCTGCCCGAATACGAATGTCTCATCAGGTTTCAGGTAAATTAATGAACGTTCGTAATTTTGTTACAGACGCCGAGAGATGACAGGACGACGTCGAGCCCCGGCGGTGCGCCCGGTAATCACACCTCGGCGCTGTCGCCGTCGCCGGTCGGTGACGCGCCCTTGGGCAGGGCGCTGATGGAAGCGGCCCTGCAGCAGCAAGCCGCGACCGGCGTCCAGCCGCCCTTAGTTGTCACACCGTCCGGGTATTGGGTCGACGGTACCGATCATCGACATACCCTCGATTCCGCCGGCAGGGCATTGCTGCCGGCACAGCCGGCCTGGCAGCCCAGGATAGACCAGGACGACACGGCCAAGTGCTATCGTCGCTTCTTCGTCGGCAGGGTGAGTCCCGTTTTTTTTTTTTTCGTCAAAGTCCTGTACCTATAACGTGGGGTTTGACAATGGAAATACGGGCCAATATTGGCCCTACGTCGGCAATTACGGGTTTTAGAAGAAGTCGGTTGACAAAAAAATGAATGGCGGCCAAAAAATGTAAAGGGTTAAAATTGATAGCGATGCTATCAATTCATCCCAACGTTATGCCAATGTTGTATCAATGTTGACATGCAAGTGCTATGCCCACGTCGAAACTTCTATAGCGAACGTTGGACCGACATTGTGCCATTCGTAAAACCCTACGTGGGAAACGTTAGAATGTTGCATTGATGTTTTTACACGAAGGCGAGAAGCAGCCGGGAAATTGAAACGCGAACGATTTTGAAAGACGTGATATAACGCGCCCACGAACGAGTTGGAAATACCAGCGGGACTCTGAACCACTTGCATCCCTGTGATCTTCGGCTAAATATAGATATACGAAGAATATACGCTGGTCTAGATAATTTACGCGTGACAGAAGCGCGATAAAATCGGTGGATGTTTGTCAACATCTGCAGACATTCATAGGCGTCTTTAAGGCGATGGGGTCTCCTCGAGATCTAACAGTCTCGGAAATATCAACCGCGTCTTCCCACAGCCCTTTCGATATTTCATATTTTCAAACAGTCCCTCTTAATTTATCCGATTCGTCATCGGGCTCAGGGCGTCACGCGGACATTATTCCGCCCCTGCAACCATATTCGAGCGCAAGAACCGTGATGAACCACGATCGCTCAACCGGCGTACGTACGTACGTACGTAGGTGTGCGAGGGAAAGGAAGAGGACGCGTGCACGGAGGAGACGGAGATAACGAGAGGGAGAAAAGGAAGAGTCACGGCGCGGGAGGGAAAAGAGGTGGCACGTA
This sequence comes from Tetramorium simillimum, assembly GCA_011636635.1. Taxonomy (NCBI): domain Eukaryota; kingdom Metazoa; phylum Arthropoda; class Insecta; order Hymenoptera; family Formicidae; genus Tetramorium; species Tetramorium simillimum. Next base: position 20,542 of record VBVQ01000105.1, on the reverse strand, counting down.
GGAAAAGGAAAAGAGTACTTTGGACGTGGGAGTGGGAACATTCTCATAGCTCGCACGAAAGCCCGATGCCTGGAACTACGAGGGAATCCTCCTCTCCTCTCCTCTCCTCTCTCTCTCTCCCTCTCTTTTCTTCTCCGATATTCATCCGTCGTCGGTCGTCTTCGCGATCCCTATCCGCGATTTTTTTTTCCCGCCTCTGGGTTTCTGCTGCCCTTTCTCATTCTCTTCCACTCGGATCTCTTCGTTTCCCTCCGTTGTCGGATTATCGTCGTAACGCGACCAAAATTTTCCCTCAGACGTGACGAGAGAAACGCGATTTGCGTACGAAAAAATGTGCTCGGTAAAAAAGAGCGTGAGAAACGGATTTTGTCGTCGGCGGAAATCCTCGATTACGGAATTGCTAAAACGGCATAGAAAATGACGAGTGACATAAATAATGTGATCGGAATCTCCTGTCACGAGTGAAGCTATTATTATTTATTATTACTACTAATTGGGTGCGCTATTATCACGCGTCAGTAAATCATAACGTTCTTTCATGCCGTTACTATTATTACACCAAGTTTTCCTGCAAGTATTTTGAAATGTTACATATCTGCTCGGAAGGTCTGGCTAATTAGCGATTATTTGAGTGCGTAGCTCGTAAGAAAAAGAGCGCGTTATTTTCCGCTTCCGGCGCCGCGCAGGCAGTTTTTCTAGATAAGACTCGACGGATGAGTTCCCGTTCCGCCTATTGTTACACCGACGGGTGTTACCTTTTGCTCGGATCGTGCTTGTTTTTCTATCTTGCAACGCAAACGCTTGAAATTCTTAGTTTTTATGCAGTAACGCTTTACGATAATCCGCGCGGAAATGCGAGATATACTGGCGTATAAATTCGAAATTAAAGAGCTCATGAAAATGCTACGAGTAACGTAAACGCGATGTTATAAGCGACGTTAGAAGCGTATCTCCCTCCATGTTGACGCGTGATAATTGAAATTCAGAAAACATGCGTTTTAATTTCCGAATTTCGCGCTCCACAATCTCTACAAAGTACTCCGTAGAAAAATGCTAATAGGTCTATTTAGTAGATTTTTGCTCTGTAATCTTGAAAAATTAAAATTTTAATGTTATTCTATAATAATAATAATAATTAATCTCTGATGTTTCTGGTCTTTCGTACTTACAGTACAATGTAACGATATGTACAGAGAACATTTCTTTATATTTAGCATATGCTTGTTTGATTGATACTTGTTTCACTACAAAAATATTATTTTATTGCAAAACATAAAAGTGTTATTTGTCTTAATTAACTTTTTACTTTGAATAATTATTATGCTCATATTTGAGTTGAAAAAGTAAAATTTTTTTTTAAAATAGTTTATTTAAAGCAAAACATGCGTTTTTTGAAATTAAACAATCGTATTTGTTAGTTTAAACATTGGTTTGGTTCAACCATTTCAATGATTCAATTTAACTTCAACAAAATTAATTAAATAAAAAAAAATTTTTTTCTATGTATAAAAGACACAGCATTACAAAGCATTTTTACTCATAAGTTACCCATAAGTTTCACGTCCTTCCTATTGCTTCGCTAATCTGGGAAAAAAATTCCGCGGAGAAAACACGATGCGAATATAATACAGTCGTTATAATTATTAACGCTAAACGCAAATCGGATCTGATTAGTCGATCTGTCAAAATTGAATCCCTACACGCGAGGGTCTTCTTACGTCTCGCGGCATGAACACGCGCCTTCGCCAATGTGTGCGATACACCGGTATCGCGTGTTCCGTCGCAATGCCGTTTGTTACGCGCGTCAAGAAAAAGAGAAGCGGCCGCGGGTCGCACATGTGTAAGAGAGAGGCGATCACTTGCAGGAGATAAGAACGGTGCGCGAGTAATTCGAACCGTAACAGTGCGAACGGTTGTACACCTCGCGAAGCTGATCATAACGGCTAACGATATCAATCGAGAGGTTGGAGAACAAAGGAGAGACGGAGCGCGGAGTAAAAGCCCGTTGCGTACAATAGGAGGGCGCGCCGCCGTCTTAGAGTCCATAATGGCAGTTTGGACGATATTTTCTTGCCATTTAAGGTATAGATCTCGCCCGATAAGGAACGAGAGTCGTGCGTATAGACATTTCGATAAGAATTAATACGCGTAAAGACACATAAAGCCCACAGGTCCAAGAGAGTAAAATGTTCAGAGTTAGACCCAACGCACAATAGAGAAAATATTGGGAATAGGAATGAATATTAAATATTTAAGAAAGGAGTTAGGAATAGAGATAGAGAAACGTAATAAAAAAAATTTATAAGATATAAATATAGGAATTGTATTATGCAGTCATAATATAATTAAATATATTTATATTCTAGCTTATGAATTTAAACAATATAGATTTTGACATTACTAATCAAGTGTAATTAAAGAAAATCTCTAATCCAAAGGCAACATTTTTATTATCATGTTTAATTTTTTTTATGAAAATTTTATTTATATTAAAAAGAAATAATCATAAACATTGAAGAATAGATGCTAGGTTTAGCCTATCAATTTACAAAAAGATAGTCTAGATGATTTTTTAACTGGGAAAACTTTGATTAATGAAAGAGCTAAAAAATGATGCCAATCTCTTTCCACTATGTTAGAATGACATCAGAAATACAAATCTTTGATATACATAACATCCTTCAGATTATAAATACCTACTCATGATCGGTAACCATGAGTTATATATTTAATTTCCATCATTTTTATTCGTTATTCTCAATGCATTGTGCGTTAATCTATTTCGTTGTTTTCAAACAAAATAATTCTTAATTCCGATTTCTAATTTTAATATTTATTCCTAATATTTTCTCTACTTGGGCCTTATACGATAAGAAAGATGCCGCGTGTATGCCATGCTTTTAAATTTATATTACCAGCTTTTAGTGTCCGCTGCAATTTTTATGAAACGTAATTTCCATTTGCGTCTGTATAAATCTCAATTTCAATTTGCGATTAATTTAACCAGTTTAATTATAATTCGCAATTAATCTTGTCGAAATCCACGCTGGACAGTTAAACATACCCGATATTATTACGTTTAACAATTTAATGGCCATTCCGTTGCGTTATTAATGTAGCAGTAATAATGACAGTGGTAGTAATAAACGTACACACAATAACTTGACGGCATGAACTCCTGTGAACTCCGGGCGCGTTGCCCTTTCTAACTCCCTCCACCATTTCCATCCGAAGGTTAGTAAAACACCGGAGGGGCAGAAGGGAGTGGTGTATGCATGCATTTCACCGTGCACCATTCTGCGCGACCCGACCTTTTCATGCGTCTCTCTAAGCCTCTCTCGGCACTTTTGCTCGCGTGCAACGCACGATCAACGACGATGCACCGTTTTTATTCGCCGCCCGTTGCCTCTACCGACTCTAGCGCGGCTTCAGTAAAACGGTAGGATACGCTCGCCGCTCTGCGGAGTTGCCTTTACGGCTGTCCGTAAACGACGGCCGAGAAACGTAGGAACCCAAGTCCGAGGACCGTTTCTTTCCCCCGTGTCAAGAGGCCTCGCGGACACGTGCGGAATCGTGCGGTCGCGTATTTCCCAAATGAATAATTAAGTGTAAGGAAACTTCTTTTGGATATAAATAAATTCAGTCGCGACCGCCGTTTGTAGATGAAATGAAATAACGGTTTACTTGGACAGCTTTTTTTATTTTAGTTTTTCAATTTTTCTTCGTGCACCGTTAAATTCGTAATGTCAAATTATATTCAATTTGAATCGTTAATCTTTTTCAGTCGTCACGCTATTTTTCGTCGAGTGCGTGGGGTCTTAGGATATTCTGATATAAAAGAATCAATTTACATTTTTCAGAAGTAATATTTATTCACTTTTAAAATTTAAACGGCAAAAATTGTATTTTGTTATGAAAAAATGTGTTTTACTAAACATCGGATTTATAAAAAAATATAAACGCTATATGACGATTGGAGGAATAATTGTTCTTTAGGTCGCTGCTATTTCTACTCAATATGTCATTAATTTAGCTGAAACAATAGAATTGAATAATAACATGTTTTGTGTTAAAATATTAATTTCAACACACGTGTGGTAAAAATTGAAAATAATAAGATATTTACTTTTATTCAATTCAAGAAATTGATTTAAAATTGATTCTTTAATATTTAACAGTATGTAACATTGAAACAATTTTTTACGAGGTTCTTATTATCTCATATACCATATTTTCATGTAAGTACCTTATAATAATATTTAAATGCTTCGATCAAAGCTACTTCATTCTACGATTCGTGCAGCGTACTGCAGCAGTTACGAGGACATAGATGTGTCCAGAAAGGAAAAGCCAATGTGAATTTATTCTCTTCCGCTCGGCGGACGTACATTCGAAATGAGGCTGTGACGAAAAGCTGCTAATCGAACGAACCTGCTAATAAACGCCGGAGACTGTTTGCGTAATACGCTGTCCTCGATACGGTGTGTCTCACGCGAGGGACACCGTATACAACATACGCGCGGGACGAAACGCGCTAACTACAGTTTGCAAAAGCGTACGGACGCGTTTGTTGCTGCGTAACACGGTGCGCTCAGGGCCGCGATCGCTTGCGGGCACAGAGAAATATGTGTACATTTCTTTAAATTTAATAAATTTTGTTGAAGTAAAAGAAATTAAATCATTGACATAGTCCAAGCAAATTAATGTTTGAACTAAAACAAATACGATTGTTTGACGTTCAAAAAAAATACAAGATTTACTTACAATAAAATATTTTTTGAAAGAAATAAAGTTAATCTATTTATATAAGTCTATAAGCTTAATGATTATTCCAAGTAATAAGTTAATTGAAACTAACAACAGTCTTATTTGAATCAAATGTTTTTAAAATACTGTTTCAAATAATAGTTATTTTCCCGTCAAACAATATAATTTAGCTCAACGAAACAATCGAGTTTTTATTCAATGAAATAATGTTTCGTGTAAAATAATATTTTTTCTTGTGAAACACAAATGTAAGTTAAACAAACACGTATATACTATATACAAAGAAACGTTTTTTTTTCTGCGTGCGTACTCATTTTACTCGCGACAATTTCGTAACGCCTAATTCAATCCGGAACGCGCAAACTACCGTAATTGTTCTAACGCACGCGTTACATCGCCACGTCGATTGTGTCCCGCAATGTGGTTCGAACACAATCCGTGGACTAACACGCTCTTCGTTATCCGATTCGTTATCCGTATACATATGCCTAACATCTTAAAGAGCCGTCGTTGAATACGCATTACTTAACAAAAGTTATTCAAATAAGTGAAACTTGACTGACATGTGAATACTACAAGAAAATAGAAAAGCTTCTTTTCAATCGAGTTGGATCTTCGTAGCCTATTATTTTTTAAATGTTAATTTATATACCTACACTTTTCCACTCAATAAATTGTACGCTTATTATTTGTTGTCGGCCTTGAAACACAGTCTCACATGATTAAATCGATAATCAATTTAACAATGATGCTAATAAACGTCCTTTAAATCTGTTAAATTCGTAATGTCAAATTATACTCAATTTGAATTATTATTAGCCATTCCTTAAATCGCCACTGCTCCTACTCAATATGTCGTTAATTTAATTAAAACAATGGGGATAAATAACAACATGTTAACTACATGTTTTGTGTTAAAATAATTTCCACAGACATGGTAAATAAAATATTTGCTTTTATTCAACTCAAAAAATTGGTTTAAACTTGATCTTTTGATATTTAACAGTGATCACTACAAAGAATTTATTGCGAAAAAGTTTTTTAATGTTGCAAAATTTCTCAACTGTCTAAGTTTGTCGCTATTTTCTGGAACTTTTATATACTCGATATTACCTTTCTTCTTTATTTTGACATTCGATTGCTGTGTTCAGCAGAAAAAGCAGCTTAAGCTGCTTAGTGAGATTCTTTAATGTGATTGATTCTTACTTTTAGTTTCTTGCTGGATCTAATAATAAGTGTAAGAAGCATTGGCAGTGGTCAAGTTGGACATACGTTGTGTTTCAATGCAGCATACTTTCAGTTTGCTGTAAAACATGGCGACCGCTGAGTAAACATGTTGTAAATCAATGAAAAGGAAATAGAAGATCATAAATTATTTTAGAACATTTGTATTTTGCTAAATGCAACCAAATATCATTTAGCAAAGAATCAAACTATTAATTTACAATAATTGCATCAGTTAAACGCAGCCAATGTATTAAAGAATCATTGACCGTTCACCGAGCGGTTTTCTCTGCTGAATGCATGCCAATGATACAGTCTCGATGATTTCGACAAAATTTTGGGTTTTTAGCAGGTTTGCGTTAAAAGAAATTTATGGCAAACAAAAGATAAAGTTTTATTTTTTCGAAATTTAATAATATCCTCCATATATTCCATTCGCGTTTCTCCAGTTTAATTTTGCCCAACTTTTCGACAAATTCTTGAAAGGTGATGTCAGCGGCATGGTTTTCGCGGAGAAACCTGAAATCATGGCTAGTTGCCGCACGTAATTGTCCCCGCTGTGAAACCGCATCGCCTTATCGTCTCAACTTTGTTTCCACAGGAACACGTGAATCTCGTGGGAAGGGACAGTGAGAACGGCCCGGTCCTGGTCTCGGTGAAGGCCGAGACGGTCGCCGGACAGGAACACTGGCGGGTATTGCTGCGACTCCGGGCGGGATCGACGCACGACCTGGTCCCTACTGTGAATCTCAGCTCGAATCCTACGCCGACGAAAATGGTCAAGGTAAAGACGACGGTACTCACCCGTAATAATTCCTTCCAGTCAGCGTATGCGTCACGCAATGAAACTGCAGATTAAAAGCGCCAAGGAGACGCGTTTCTTGGAAAGCGCGCGGAAGGCTTCAAAGAATCGCTACGGCGATATCGATTCAGAAATCCCAGTTGCTGCTGATTAGATAGGATAGAATGTAAAATTTTCGTTTGAAATATTTATTTGCACGTTTATACATATATTTCGTAAAAATATTTCGGCGGATTTCGATCATCAAGTTGCCTCGGCCGGGACGCCGTGTTCCATTTTTTAAACCTGTGCGACACGAGAACCGAACTTCGTTTTCCTTGAGCCACTGTGCGATTTATCATGCGCTGTTTACGTATCGGAGACGCCGCTTATACTGGGTGGCGCACTCGAGACAGGCATACTCGATTACCTGTGTGTTTGAAGAGATAATAAGAAACGCCTGAGACAACAGCCGCATTGTGTTTACCGGAGAAACCGATATTTAATACGAGTAAAATGAAACGCTCAGAGCCCCGGTTTTTTAAAGTTGTTTTAAGATCAAACAGTTGCTTGTACATACGCAATCGGATTTTTCATAACGAGAAGCGAACGAACGACGACGAGGATTCCGTCTATAAGCGCAATACAACATCACATCGCGCGTTTGAATTATTAATTATACTTGGATGAATTATGCAACATAATATATTTGTTCACAAGAGAAGCATTAAAATTTGATCGCGATAAAAGAATATAACAGCTTTAGAGAATTTTCAAATTTATACATGTGAATCTTCATCAAACTAAATTAAAACGAAGGATTGATGAAAAATTCTGTAAAGAGAATTGAGTAAAAATTAAATTTTCAAAAGAGTAATCATTAGCCTAATTATTTGAAAATGTGTATTTTTATTAAATCAATGCGAATGTATAATAATAAATTATGAAATGATTTCATTTTTTGTATCTTCTCCTTTCTGTAGGTCTACATTTCTCTACTATCGTTTCTCGTATTGACTATAAAACGTTTGTAGATCATGTGAAACTACAGAAATATTGATAGAAAACTCAAGTACTTTTGAAAAATGAATAAAACATTTTATAGAGCGACTTTTAAAAATTCGTTACCTTCGGGCGATGGAAATGCTATATCCGGCCTTGGGTCCTATATTCCACCGGTGTATTCCTATGCGCGCAAAAACGCATAAACGCGCTGAATAATTTAACGTCCGCCGCGTATGTGCATGCTTTATCTTTCTCTCTCCCTCTTTCGCTTTTTTTTTCTCTCGACTGTTACGTGCGCGATTGCCGTGGCAGGAGGAAGCGAGAGAAGGAGAAAGGGAAACAGAGCAAAGGAGAGAGATAAGGAGGCGTGATAAAACAGGAAAAGACCTTGCCTCGCTTTTTCGTAATCGTGCGTCGATTATGTGTGTTCATGCGTATCCTCATCGAGAAATATTTCTCTCGCAGGCAATCAACGAGTCCCTAAATGTGAGCCCTCTGATGCCAGTCATGTGCCCTGGAGCTGGTACCTTGATAGCCCGATACGACGAGCACGCCTTGGTCTCCAGGTTCAAGTTTGGCGTACTCCACCAGCGAGCCGGTCAACTCACGGAGGAGCAGCTTTTTGGTAATCGGCAGATCACCCCAGCCTTCCAGGAGTTCCTCGATTTACTTGGTCAAAAGATTGATCTCAAGGATCACAAGGGGTAAGATTTAGCTTTAATTTTTAAAAATCTAATACAAGGAAAAATGTTTCTTTAAAAGCATACAAACACTTATAAATAACTGTCAATTATACAATTTCACAAAATGTATTATAATTAAATGTATTATAAAAATATTTAATAAATCATAAAAAATTATAAGAAATCAGTGTATGTGAAAATTATAAAAATTAGTTATTTTTAACCCTTTAGTCGTCGTGTTATTTTTCGTAACACGATCGACACGTGAGGTTTTGATATTCCAATATAAAAAGTCAATTTGTATCTTTTGAAAGTATTTATTCAGATTTCCAAAATTTAAACGGAAAAATTTATATTATTACGAAAAAACACGTTTTACTAAACAATTGGAATTGTAAAAACGACTAGAGAGTTAATATTTGTTCTTTACTTCTCTCGTGTTTCTTTTCGATATTACTATTTCCTTAATTAATTCGTTGGACATTGCAGTTATCGCGGTGGATTGGATACTCGACACGGTCAGACTGGCGATTCGGCAGTGTACGAAGTATTCCGAGGTCGGGAAGTATTGTTCCACGTGGCCTCGTTGTTACCGTACAGCCCGGGCGATTCGCAACAATTGCAGCGTAAACGGCACATCGGCAATGACATCGTTGCCATCATATTTCAGGAGGAACCGACGCCCTTCAGTCCGGACATGATCGCCAGTCACTTCTTGCACGCCTTCATCGTCGTGCAAGTCATTGACCCCTGCACTCCTAATACGAGGTATATTCTTAGATTCTTAGTTGCTTCCCGTTTACACGCTGCTTGCTCCACAAAGCTAAAACTTGACAAACAGTCCGTTATCGAAACGTTTATCAAAATATCTTTTACGTCGATCGTGAAAACTGTTGCTTTTGTCGAATAACCGATGTCGATTAACGCGAGAAGCAACGAATAACAGTGACGTTGTATTTTAAGGTACAAAGTCAGTGTGACAGCGCGCGATGACGTTCCCTGGTTTGGACCGACTCTACCGACGCCGGCAGTCTTTCTCAGAGGTGTCGAATTTAAAGAGTTCCTGCTTACAAAACTCGTGAACGCCGAGAATGCTGCTTACAAGGCCGAGAAATTCTCCAAGTTGGAGGTAAGTCTCTTTGTTTTGACGGTTTCTTCCGTTTTCGTATTCCGTCATCGTATTGCAAAATGAGAAAACTCGAAGAGTGTATAATTTTTTCGCATAATCCAATAGTTCGCTATCGTGATAATTTTAGAAAAAGACGATGCAAAAATACGTGGCGATAAATATGAATTAATCACACGATTTTTAGCTGCGGACCAGATCGGCCTTGTTAGAATCCCTAACAGAAGAACTGCAAACCAAAACGGCAGAATTTCTCGGTGGTCCGCTCGGCCTGGGAAATTCCGGCTTAACCATTTGTCCAGTGAGTCCAACGACGAATGACGTGTCCACTTCAGGAAGTAGTGGCAGTGGTTCGCGGTTCATCGATACGGTGCGTAAAGCGCTGATCTCTCGTGTGAGGAACGCATCAACGGAGAGCGTACCGCAGCAACTAGCGAAAAAAGGTCAACAGACGGAGTCTAGTCCTCCGAGCAATCGACAATCGACTGTTACAAAAGTAAGTTAACAAAAATAAATGACAAAATATTTATTATTTGTAGAATAAAGTTCTTTCAGTAATTAATTATGGCTATGTAAAAGAAAACAAGCAGCATGATAACATAATAAAAATAGATGTACAGAATACAAATTCAACTGAAAATTTAATTGTAGATTATAAATTATATAATATAAATTAACATATATAAATGAGTTAGAAATGAATAGATTGAAAACTGTAACTCTATGTCAAGGTGAGCGGCAGCAAGCGTTCGGTGGAACCGTCCAGTCCCCTCGGCTCGCCGGATCTGACCCTGAGGAGAGACTCTGAGCGCGGTAGTCTCGGCAGTCAGGATAGCAGTCTATCCAACACCGACAATCAAGACAGCAGTCTGGCGACATTGCAACAGGACGAATATGATCGCAGGGAATCGCAGGGCACAAGTGTCGTCTGTCTCGATAGCGATACTACTGTCATCGACAAGATCTCGACGCCGACATCGGCAACGGTACAGCGACTAACGCACGAGAATCTGCGTACACAGGAAAAGACAACAACGGAGGTGACGCAACGAGTAATTTCGGAGAGCGATGACAGTTCGCTTAACAGCGAGCTCGAGCTCGATCAGGCCGTGTATCCCGATAGCGACACGGGTCTCGAATCTATGAGCTCCGCGGAGACTCATGATACTACAAGGTGTACCAGTAAAGACGGAGTCGTGGAAAATGAAAACTTGAGGTTGGAAGTCACTAGGCTGAAATGCGACAAGCTGGAATTGCTGCGGCAAAATGTGGTAAGTAAGAAATGAATAAAATTGAAATTTTTTGCCTTCAAATTTTTAAGAGATTTACAGCCATGAAGAAATGATATCGATTTTCAATCACAGACATGCCAACGTGAACTGAAACGTCGTCGAGAAAAGGAACTGCAACTGGAGTCCGATTTGGCGACGGCGTCTAAGGAAATCTTGCGATTACGTGCGATGTTGAAGGAGTGCTCCACAAGTATTCCGCTGGACAACAATAACCAGCAGACGTCCACTGTGTGAAGTTTGCGAACGCGACATGTAAGCGCGATTACGAGTTGCTCTCGCGAAATGTTAGATAGTATGGCCTTTGCGGTCGAATACAATTGCATGTGCTGTAGATCTGAAAAATTATAAAAAACGCGAAATAAATTTTTTCTTAGAAATTTGTCGTGCAACTCTTTCACGCGGCTTTCGGCTCGCATTCTGATTCTTTCCCATTATCACTTTCGCGCATAGTTCAATATCGAGATTACTGAAAGATTGTAGAAGGAAAGATGTGTACCGCAAAATGTCAATAGAGAAACACAAGAACTCGACAGGGATGTAAAATGAAATGTTAAGATGTCTTTTAAACGCTTAACGAGTACTCGATACTTAAACACTATGTACCTTCCATTCAACAGGAATCATTCACTTCCAAAGGTCTATCGTTAGTGCTTCGTAAGAGCGTATAGAATTTGCTTTATCGCGAGGATTAATCATCCAAACCGAGTTTTTTCTTTCTCTAGATAGAAACCAGTACAAGTTCTATAAATCATATACTAGATAATAGAATTAACATGAATCTGTAAAACTGTCTATAGTGACCAAAGTGTCAACAAGACACAATATAGATTCAAGATTGTTAGAGTTCTTGTTTGACTTATAAGACATGTGTAATATTTATCTATTAATTTATTAGTAGACTTAAGTTGACCATTCGTAGTCAGTATACATATGTGGACATAAAAAGAAGCAGTAGTTGAGAAAAAGAAGCAATGTTTGTAATATTAACTATTAAGAGGCGGATTTAGCACTTGACATTAAGAAGAAACAAAAATTGTCACAACAAAACGTCGTGTCTATTTATCGAAAGCAGCGCGTAGCTCCCGTTTATTCTTTCGTAGCGCAGGTAATTTTATTATTCATAATTGGGCAAAACTTCTTCGATGTTAGGTGCGATCTTACGTAATCTGGAGACCTTTTGTCACGCGCGATTTTAGAGGGAAGGATATGTACCGCTAGCTACAGTATTTGTCACGATAGATTTATCCGACATTCTTATCAGTTTAATTAATTTTCTAGTATTAGATACCAGAGAACATATTTAGTTTTAGAGAATACTTCTACGAAGTTTAATCGTCTCCGAAACACTATCCTCGCGTGCTAGTTTTAGCGAAAAACTGATTTTATTTTTAACCAATTGCGCACAGCACCAAATTATTTAAGTATGCATCACGTGTCTTCACAAAATATCGTTATTTCTTTTCACGCGCGAACGAAAGATGCGTTATCGTTCACCATTCACCAGCTAAAGTTAAGCATTTTGTATTTGTTCTTGGTTGACAATCAACTTTTCTGTCAATCTTTCTGTTATCTTTTATGGCTAGTATTAATACGATTCTTACCATTATTATTATCAGTCTTATTATTATTAATACTTTTATTAACATTGATTACGTTATACTTTGTATGATCTTTGTAAATAATCGTTAATATAAGGTAGATACTCGAAGGCGCTAAGCGAACTAGCACAAAGAGGAGGAACAATGATGTTCACTCACACATAATACCAAAGTTTAATGTAGTAAAATTTACAACTTTTCTTTTTTTTTTTACTTTCCTTATTCCCTTTTCTTTCCCGTTTGCCATTATTTTTACAGGTTGAAAAGAAATTACAAGTTTCATTTCATCAGATACTTTCGGAAAAGGAAATAGAAGCATTGTTTTCGCAGCTACTTTGATGAAATATCACATTTATCACTGCCTATGCGATGTCGCCTCGACATTTCTCTTTCGAGAACACGTGAAGTCTGTTCTATCGCTTATACAACATGATTGATTGTACCAACAATACTTTATACATGCTATTGAAAAATGACCGATGTACTGCCGCAATAGTATCAATAATTTAAATAACATTGGTTTTTCTCTGTCGCAAAAACAAAACTATTTCTACGAAAATAAGAAAAACCACATGGAATAAGTGAAATTTTTTTATCTTAATTGATAACAATACGAAGAAGAAAAATGATGAAGTTGAAGATACTAAAGTCGCAGTATTTCGGACGCACTTATGTTACAATAAAGTTAGCATTTTTCAATCTCTTATAGTAATAGAGGATTGGATAAGAATTATTTTTTCCGAATCTATTAATAGTCTGATATTTTTGCTTTATATTATCTATAAATATTATATAGTAAAAAAGAATTGGATAAGAATTATTTTTTCCGAATCTATTGATAGTCTGATATTTTTGTTTTATATTGTCTATAAATTGATTGGAACGATGATTGGCACCATTTAAATAAGCTTTTGTATATGTCTTTGTAGAAAGATTCAAGGGCTTGTGGACATTTTTTCCAGTAACGATATATATATTCTAAAAAAATGAAAGATATGAATTATTCTAAATACATTAAAATTATTTCGTAAAGAGGAAAAATACAATTAAAGAATTATTCTAAATATGTTAAAATGATTCTAAAAAGAGGAAAAATATATGAATTGTTCTAGATATGTTAAGTTGAAAACAATGTAAAAAATTGAGATCTCTTATTGATCTAAAATGGACTGTTTTCGTTGATCGATGATGTATCTGACAGAGATATGCGATAAAGTTGATTAAATATTTATATTTATGATTCAATTGAATCTGAGAAAGATAATTCGAGGAAAGAGGCCGATAAATTAAAAAATATTGAAAGATTACGTCTGTTAAATCCGAACCGGCATACATGTTATCTACAGGGTGTTCAATAATGGGTGTAATGTGTCTGTTTTGGATAGCTAGAGCGGTTTAAACCGAATAAAAAATCCTGTATCATTTTGTGATTATGGCAGTAGTAGTAATAGTAGTTTGGAAACGAGTGACGTTAATCTAGTCTGTTTCATAAAAGAACAGAGGGATCTACTTCGTAAAGTACGACACTACAGTTTGTGCTGCATTATGTCGCGGCGACTTGCGCGCGATCCTGAACATTGACCGGTATTCATAGTCGGTTTTTATTTTAAGATCGTCTTAAGTAATATCTTAAGATGCTAATACGGCTCTAAATTGGTAATTGGCTTGGAAACGTATAAGACTGTACTTGAGATCCCTGACACCCAAACTTAAAAGGACAAAAATCTATTGCCTTTCTGGCATCAGATCCTGTCGATTTCTGCTGTCAGTCCGTTGATATAGGATGTCATCAAGTTCTGTCAACAAAATTTTAGCAGAATGGACCCTCAGATGAGCTCAGTCTGCTAACATTTTGATCAAATCTGTTGCCAGTGCATTGCTATTATTATTTCCAAATCATTCCTCTCAATGCCTCGTCGCGCGTCTAGCAACAATAAATGTTGGACTGTTTTTTATTCATTCGATCAAGCAACTGCGTGTTGATTCGTAAATTTTAATTATTTTTATATTATTTATTGCCATAATCACAAAATAGTACAGGACTTTTTTATTTAGTTTAATCTGCTCTAACTCGCAGTGAATATTACATCAAACACTTTGTATATTATCATAGAAGTGATACATTGTTCAATAAGAAACAACTTCTTTCATGCGTAAGAACGAGGATAATCTCTAGAAAATTACAAGAAAAAAGACATTATCTTCGTTTTTGTGCAATTTTTTATTGAACAGTATCATCTTTACAGACGTTATTATCGTGATGGAATATGTGATTTGAATATTTTTTCAGAAATATCTTGTATACCACTGTTAGATATATATAGAGGATTTATATTATGACTATTTAATATTCGCGAAGAAAATTTAATTGAGCCTCCTTACTTTTATCAATGTAAATAATATCGCGAGTTGAGTTCGATTAAAGAGATCATCGTCCGATTTTTCTAAAAATTAAGTTTTACCACTATCTAATGTGATTTCTATACTGGCCTTGCGAAAAGTCAAAGAAAGATTATCTATATTCTATATTATAGAGAGATATTCATTATGATATTACCAAGGATAAAAGAACGGACTGAGAAATAGGAAAGAGAGAGAGAGAGGGGGGGGGGGGGGATAGAAAATATTACTACAGAAAAATATATATAAATATATTTTGTAACTAACATTAATTATCTATTTCTACAACTAACTCGAATACTCACTTTTAGAAAAAACAATTTATATACAATATATATAGAGTGTCTCAGATATCCTATAATAATCATTAATGGTAAAGGAAGGAATTAAAAAATGGTGAATTTTGACCGCGAATAGATACCTTTAAAACCTATAGTTATCATTTTGAAAGTCCCTACATTCATGAAAAAAACTTTGTTTTCCCAGGAAAGCTTGGGAAATCTTCCAAAATTAATAAAGATGATTTAAACGCTTTATAAAAAAGCGATTTGTTCGTAATAAACGATGGTAGATTTCAAATCTAATGGTGTATTTACATGTTGGTGCACTAAATACACTATCAAGAAGATCCACAAATATACACACCGCTATTCCGTAAACGGTTACCAACAACTATCGATGTCGTTAACGTCGAATTATTGCGCAGCTTTTCTACTGTATGTAATACCTGCGGAACGACGTTTACGACATCGGTAGTTGTCGGTGAACGTTTACGGAATAGCGGCCCTGATAGTGTAGCGTAATTCTTACAGCATTTAATAGTCTAGCATGTGTTAAATGTAAACACACCTTTAGTTTTGAAATTTATCATCGTTATTGGAAACAAAATGATTTTTTGTAAAACATTCATTCAAACAATCTTCTTTATTATTTTTGGAAGATTTCCCAAGCTTTCCTGGTAAATAGAGTTTCATGAATGTCTGGACTTTCAAAATGATAACTATATAGGTTTTAAGGTATCCCTTCACGGTCAAAACTGGCCGTTTGTGGATTCCCTCCTTTTTTAAATCATTTTAAGATGAAAATCTTGATAATACATTATAATAGTTAATATTGTAATAGTTTTTAAATGAGAAATTGATCTAATTGTTTGTGTATGGCATATCGTACACATCAAGAATGCTTTTACACATGAAAATGGCTGCGTTCAAAAAGTTTTATCTTTCTCTTTCTATTGCCTTTCATATTGAAAAGAAAAACTCTGAATGCAACCAACGTCATGTGTAAAGACATTCCTGATACCGTGTGTATAATAATGAAAATACAAGAAATATATTAATTTTGATATTGAATATCGATGCTTGAAAAACGCTTTCACTATTGTGCTGTGCCGAAACACACGAATTTTGGATAAATTTTAATTTAAAAATTGTTATGGCCTCGATATTTTTTGAATTTTTATCTTAAAATAACTCCAAAAGTATATCGTTAAAGATTGTTATGGGAAGTTTGGAATATTCTGTATATATTTCCTACGACGATGTGAGATATATTACTATAGATATTCGATTTCTTCGATTTCACCATTGCGTGAAAAACAATTTCGAGTATTTGTAAAGCGTGTTTACTGAGTTGTTTTAGAGTAAATACGTCGATAAATATGAGATGCGCGTTTGTGCTTTCGAATATATAAATAACAATCTAAAAGAAAATACAATTTGTGTGTTTATCGTGTTACAATCCACGAAAAAAATGAACGTGTAGATATATGTGGAAAACTCATAGAAAAACTCTTCGATAGATTAGTCATCGTTGCATCTACCGAGTTGAAATTTTCTATGCTTTTTGGCTTCGCAAGCGATTCGAGACAAATGTAAAAACTGTATCGGGAAATCGAATGTTTATTAATATCATCGAATCGCTACTATTACCGATCAATTGGAGCAAAATATGAAGATAATACCCAGAGTCTACAAGTTATTATATCCAGACATAACATTTGGCAATAAATAATTTTTTAAAGCACAATTAGAGCATAACGCTAAGGAAACTATGCACCAAATAGATATTATTATAAAATGAGAATTAGAAACGTTCGACGCAACTCTACAGAAATATTTTGAATTTAATTGTAATGAAGCTCCTTACGCGTGGAAAATTGTAAGAACACAATGTGTACAATATTCGGTAATCTACAAAATGTTTAAGTGGTTTTTGAAAATGCGAAGAGCTCTGATTATTGGACTAGTCTATGTATATAAGTATATGTATTATATATTATGCAAAAAGAAAGAAAAAATAAAAGACATGCAAAGTAAATGGATGGAACTATTCGATTATCGCCCAGATAGCCAAATCTGTCAAAGTAGAGCTTATCAAATGCTTATATCAGTCAAAACTATTGGATGTAATATTTATCGCACGACTTCTTCTTCTGATGGAGACAATTCTTCTATTTCAATTTAAAAAAATGACCAAGAATTCCATTACAGCAAATGATCCTAACACCAAACATAAAACAACAGAAAATGATTTTTCACCGACGCACATACACGGTACTGCTTCTTGCGGCGCTCGGACGCCAGCACGCGGGTGGAGTGGGGAAAACGGCATCGCGATTCGGTCTCTGAATGATATAGTCACAACTGCTTTGAATATTCGAAACTCTAATAAACAAATTAATATGTATAAATTGACAATAAAAAGAGAGGCCTCTATCTGTGACGAAACAGTTAGTAAACGTTTCTTTTTATTGTTCGCATTTTTTAAATATGATGTTAATATGCAATATCGGACAATTAGATTTTAGATAACTGTGGGCTCTTGATACATAGTGTGAAACATGTTGATACCGACATAAATTTAGAATATTACATTAGATATGATACTAAGTTTGGAAGTAAATTTATCATTAATCTTACCACAATGGGTATCACATGGGTATGTATTAATACTGTTTTCAGAATAAAAAAGTGTATATTTTAGAAATTATTGATTCCAATATTTTATGCAAATTATAATGTAGAGAGGAAACATCTGGAAATAAACATAAAATTGAGATCAAATATACTAGTCCAAATTCTCCCGCATTGTATTGGCTAAAACCTGAACAAACTTCGAATGGTACACATCCCATCTTAATATCTAATGCAAAGTGGATTATAAATAATTAATACATGTCTTCTTATGCATTCTTATAAAATAGTTATAAAGCAATAAATAAATATTTGCAATAAATGAATGTTTTAGCTTACATATGCCAGAGTTATATTTCCATATCAGGACACCCTGTCAGTCAAATTCAAACTTTCTATTGACGTAAGAAATTAATTCGAACTATTATTTGCATTACATACATTTTGTATTTATATTTGTGTATTTATGTGTGTAAGCACATATGTGTCTAATTAAATATTATTAATTTTAAAGGAAACGTGTTAATGTAGAAAATGTAAAGAATTAATAAAGATTATATTAGAGTATATAAATATGCAAATATGTAAATTCATACTCTTTATATTCAATGTTTCAATTACAGAAAGCTTTTCCTATTCGCAATTTTGTTCGATAAATATTTTATATTTTTCAGATTTCTATTCCAATAGATTTCAACGCTTATGGGACATATCATGGTGACTTCAAGACTCAGAATGCAGACCGAAACATAATCGAGTTCAAAACTTTTGCAAAGATACCGTCGTATGGATTATACATTGTAGTGGGTGACATAACGTATCAGAAAATCAAAATGAACGTTCCTGTAAAGGATTGCGAAAAAGGAAAAAAAAAAAGAATTACGGAGTGTGTTTCGAAGTGTGGGATGAAATGGAATATATTGACCGAAGTATGAAGGCATTTGAAGAAATTGGGCATGTTGTTACTTTCTAGAAAGTATGGTGTTTTTGTAGGTAATATGTAATCTCAGTTTGTCGTTTAAATTTATATGTACGTATAATGAACTCTTTCGTAGAAAACTGTCAACTTCATCCTTTTATTTCTATTTTATTAATAATATCTTTATTCAATGATAATTACAGAACAGATTAAAATTCCCGTATTATATGAGCTTCCACCAAATATACCGGATCTCGAATTATAGTATCCTCTGGCGATATTCGTGTCGTGAACTTTTGATGAAAAGCGTTCCTTACCAGTATAATTTTTCAAAACATCCTCGAAAGCTGGCTAGCACATACATTTTCGATTGAAAATTTCGAACATTTGTGGTTGATTAAAAGTTTTAGTGTGTATATTTTTAGAAAAATTATGAATGATAAGTGTCACGAAATCATCGATGTGTTAGCACGATGTGCTGTATTACCGATCAATTTACTGGAGAAAAGTTATAACTATTACAAGAAGACGGAAAGTTATTAACTTTGATTGGATATAAAATATCGAATTTAATATACTAAATACATTTAATATACTTATATATTACGTAATTTACATAATTTAATATACTAAATCGGCTTTATTATGCTCATAACCATGTTTCGAAACATTTCTTAAATGTCATCATCAAATTTTCAAATATGTAACATCTATAATTTTTATAAGGTGTTAATATAAATAATTTAAACTGTAATCATAAACTATGTACAAGCTGTTCGTTATTCATTAAACAATTGGTGAGGTAACGACTTTAATTTATGAAAAATAAATTAACGATTTCATTATTAGTAATTTAGTGAAAGGTAGACTTTTATTTTTATTTGCCTAATACACAAATGACATACACAAATTACATCAAACATGAGATAGTACCTTAGAATACACAGTTCGTTTAATGCACATATGATTATTTTTTTACTTACAAATTTACAGACTTATGCTGCAATTCTAAGCAAATCTATAAATCAATCGTAAAGTCGAAGGTTACGAAGCGATCGTAAAAAGCTGAGCGTAGACTAGATATGATATATGTACAGTACGCATAGGTCCATATTTATAGTCAGTTCTTATATCGTGTAAGACCGTCTTAAGTAACGTCTTAAGATGCTAATACGGCTCTGTGATTTATAATCATATAAGATTTTACTTAAGATAATCTTAAATATAAGAACTGACTATGAATACGGACTATAGAATTGTAGATCTACTCATAAGTTCTTATGAATCTTACAAAAACGGGTTTTATGATTCTGTTTAGAATTGCAGAATTAATTTGTTCTTTACTTATCTGTTTTATAATTCTTATATAATCTTGTACAACTCGAAATTATCAATATTGCTCAATATTATGTCTTGTTAACGTCTTAGTTAATTATGAAATAATAATTTATATACATATGTATAATAGAATAAATTATTTTGTAGATTATTTTAGGACGTCTGCATGAAGCCGACTTGGCAATTTTTATGTGTATTTGTGTAAATAGTAACATGCATTTAGAAAAGTAAACACAATATATTCGTGACGATATACATATACATTCCCAACAAACACAATGTTACATGTAGAGGAAAGTCACCAATACCGACACACAGTTTGTTTTTTAACAATATTTCTTAAACAAAAGCTACAAATAAAAGTTTGATAGCAGAAATTCAAACTAGAAAGTGTCTTCTATCAAATGGTATAGTAGTCATTATAATACTATTTCGTATTTTGTACATAATTAATACTTTCGCAACACATGTCAAAAAGAGTATCTGAGAAATTG